>JASDQU010945361.1:34864-55334 GCA_032191745.1 Picea mariana
ATCCACATCTTGTTGGGCATTTAAAGGTCCGATTGCATCGAACTGTGGAAGTCTTGTTTGGTAGTCTTGGGGCATAGCATGTAGCGGCGCGGCCAACACCAAAGGAGCATATCGAGATGCCATGATGGGTGGAGGAGGTGGAACGACAACCTGGATGGTCGGCGAGGTAGCGACTAAAGACGAGGAAGAGGAGGGATTGGGCGGTACTGAGGTAGTGATTTGTAGTTTAGTCGTGGGAGACAAGACTTCGGGGGTTTGGGGTTGCAACACAGTTGGGTAAAAGAGGATTCTAGACACAAAAGTTTCAGACTGTGTTCTAACCAGGCTTTGTTGGGGAAAAGAACCAAGATCAATGTTTTGAGAGATATCTAGTTCTCCAGAAAAGGAAGGAGACTTATGCAGGGAAGTATGACTCCTTGAGCCAGCAGACGAGGCCTTTCGCCTGAGCAAAAGTTCGGGGTTATCTATCACTATTGAGATTTCTGGGTTGGGATGAGATCGAGTGTGACCTTTCTTGGAAGCCAAAACTATTTTTTGGGTTTTTATATATATATATATATATTTTTAATTTTGTGAGTATGAAAATAATATGTACAAAGTTTGATCAACCTCTAACATTACTTTCTTCTCAGAATCAAACGTTCTTTTAGGGGAAAGAAAACGCGAAATTGTCAATTTTTAGTTCTTCCCCAGTATGGTCGCCATTATGTTAGCACTCTGTAAATTTCCTAGAGGTTGACATAGAAGAAAAMTACAAAGGCAACTTTATCCAACCACTTTTAAAGCTGGGAATYTAGCCCTTCCAGCTTCAGAGAGGGATCTCTCTATATGATTTAGCTTTGTTTTTAAMTTCAKATGTTAGGCTAGGTAAAGAAACAGGTAGGTTTTKTTGTAAAAGTGTTKTTGAATTGGTTGAKACAGTCTACACCTCCATTGGGCTATGGGGTWTGTGYTATAAYMAAYATGAGATACAAACCATMARCRTAAAGGAAAACTYYCACARGRHRAGATAATATACTCAYTGGATCTTTAAWAGTTTAAATGATGGACAKAAGAAAAGATGAGAAAGATCATTCAACTAAGAAGCAGTTAARAATTCCTTAATTGAAAACCTTAGAAGATAAACRTTAAAACMTTTAAAGTCGGAAACAGGGTATCTAAGATAAATCYTGCAACATAYGTTACTTTTAAAGATTAGTTTCAGAAAACAATATGATCACAAAGCAAGAAAAACATTCGACTTRGAGAAAAACGTCACYAGTRAATACACGCAAGAACCCTGTAAAAGTGCTTCCTCTTTATTAATGGMAGATCTCTTCAAAAATAGTTACAGTCTAATAGCGTCAGGTTGTAAAGATCAACAACCCTCAATACTTCGAAAGGTGAAGTATTTATAATTCAAATTACAAACGTTCCTGTCAAAACTGATCAGGACGTGCTCATTCTATTTTTAGCCTAACTGATTTAACTAATCAAAACTGCTTGATGAATCGGTACAACTGCATGCAGAATTTCTGGGGTAGGTCGTTGGCGAGGTTCCTGTGTAACGTCTTCTGACTGGACAGGTCACTGGACCTGGACAGCTCATCTGCTAATCGAGCAGATCGCAGAGTTCCTCCCATCTGATATGGCTAGGCATGGTGACTTTGAGCAGTCTCCGATACACTTCGTCCATCTCCGTGTATTTGGAAAATGTGGGCTTGGTGAGGAATATGTGTCGAATCTCGTGTTGGATGTTGATGTCAAACTGAAGGGCGTCCAGGAATTCTTTGCCAGTGATGCTTCCTTGTATGCCAGCGAACTTTGAACTGTCCTTAGACACCTCAGCCAATTTCTTCTTTTAATCCAGGAGTGTCATTAGTTTGTCATTAATGACCTTCAGACCAGGTAAGCCTTTCTTTTGGAGAGCATCAATCTTATTGAAAAACTTTTGTACCCCCTGGTCCATTACCTGAACCTTCTCTTCGAGCTGCAGCATTAATCCTCTCTTGTTCAAAACCCTCTTTACCTCAAGGATTGTCTCTGTTCTGTCTTCTATCTTCAGCTCTTCTAGCTCTTCTCTGGTTTTGGAATTGAGGAATTTGATAATATCATTCACCTGAGCTGGTCTATCTCCCAATTCAACTCTAATTTTCTCAATGGCCTGTTTTCTCCTCTGTAGCAACTCATTCTGTTCAAACATAATTTGGATCATGGGCCATATCTCATTGATGGACTTTGTGATATATGTCCATACATTTTCTTTGACCTCAACCAAAGTCTTTCCTGCCATGGTTTGTTTCTGGAGCTGCTACAGTTCTTTCCTTAGCTGCTCAGTTACCTGCTTCTCTTTGGATAGACTGGTTTGGAAAGAAGTTTTGGGTTCTTGAAGGTTCTCAACTTCCTTCTTCAGCCTGCTGATTTCTGTCTCTTGCAGGTTCATCTTCTCCATGGATTTGGCAAGGTCTGTTGTTCCCTCCTATGATGTCACTGGTGTTGCTAATGGAATTGTTGTCACTGTTGCAGTGCTCAATCCTACAATGGGGATAGCACTCAATGAAATGCCTTCCATCGACTTCATCTGTTCTTTCTCTTTCAATAATTTTTACATCTCAGCTTCCATTTCCTTGAGCTGAGAATTTTGCTCCATGAGAAACTTTAGCATCTCGTCCTTCTCACCTTCTTTCTCTGCTATCTCCTTCGCCTGTGAGTCCTCTGTGGGTGGGAGCTTCAGCTATTTTCTTAAGGATGCGATGTCTGCATTCTTTTTCTTTATCATCTCTTCTGCAGCTTTGACATTTGACGAATCATAGCCGATCTTTAAAACCAGCTCTTCCAAGGTCTTGATTATGTTGTCCTTCGCAAAAGATGATATCTTTTCCATCTTAAGCTACGTCTGAGCGTTGTTCAATGATACCTGGAATTTGGCTGCAGAAGCTGAAGCATGCACCAATGTGTGGAAAACCATCTCCCCTGTTTGTTTGTGCAGATCCATCTGATCTACTGGGTGTACGTCCTTCGCCTGGAATTCGAAGGTGGCCCTCTTGTAGTCTAATATCACCTTGGGATATGGTACCTGCGCTTGGAGGTAGGCCATGTGCATCCTACCCTTCTCTGTGTCAAATGCAGACAGCAATCTATGTTGCACATTCGATGTTTGTTTCCGGAACTGGGCATAAGTGCTGCTAGTAAGGGTTTGATTCTTCTTCTTGATCATCTCATATTTCTCGAAGATGCCCAATTTAGGCCCAGTCTTGCCTAGTTGATCATTCAGGGGAGAGTCTGTGGATTTCTTCGGTACTGTTGGGGTGATGCCCTGATAAAGGCTCGAACCAAATGGTGGAATTATCGGCTGGATCACTGTCGTAGTTATTGTGGTAGGTGGGGCCTCTTGTTCTACTGTCGTACCAGACGTTGAAACTGTCTTTGGCCTCTTGGTGTGCATTTGGAACTCTTCTGATGATACCTCTGTTACAAGCGGAGATGACTCCTGTCGAGGCCTCTTCTCCTTAGGGACCTGTGGCGTGGTAGTTTGTTGCACAGTTGTTGGGGGAACCTGCTACTCCACTTCAACCTGTTGTTCCACTTCAACCAAGGTGTCAGGCATCCACACTGTCTGATTTGCAAATTTTTCGATCTCTAGCTTGGACTCATGAGCATACGGGATGTTTTTATTTTTCACCCACATTTCTGAAATGATCCCGCATTGATCATAGTGCCATGTGAAACTCGTAAAGAATTTCATCTCCTTCAACATTCTGTCCACTTCTTCCCCGGCGCCTCGACTATTGCAGATGAAAGAACCAATCTGCCCTTTGATTCTCAATTGTTGCTTCTTCTTTAGGGAAACAAAATGAATGTCATCTGAATTCATTATCTGTCTAATATATTCTAACGCAAAGATTCTTACCGGCACATATTGAGGTAGTTTGTAAGGTGCCAATTCGCACCCGAAAACTCTGATCTCGGTGTGGTTTTGGTACAGGTACCAGTCTCCTGTCTTTGCGTTGTCCGATAGATGCATAATTCTCTGGACTTCATCATTTATTCGTGGCTTAGGCCTGCCACTCAACATGCTTACCACCGGGTGGTAAAACTGATCAATGAATTCTTTGAAGTCGTATTCAGCAGAGTTACGCTTCAATAAAGATGTCCATGCTGTGACTGGTTGTGGCCTTCCGTCTGCGTCCATTTTCTGCATTAAAAAACTGAACTTGTCTGCTTGATAGAAAACGAACATGTAGGCCAATATAGAAGAATATATGAACATGCCTTCCGTGCCAAAATTCACAAACTGTTCGTGAATATTGTTGGCCAGGAAGGTACTGAAATTGAACTGGGTGGTGGGTTTTTCGTGAGTGGAGAAAATGGATAGAAAACCCAGAATGGGCTCATCTACCCACTGGTCGGAATAGTATACTAACAGAGCGCAAAAAGAGGAAATGATCTGGTTTCCCTTGGTGGAGAACATGGATGATGGGTAAGGTGGATTGGTGGAAGGGAATTGAGCGGAGGTGGGAAGGAACAGCTCGAAAATTTGAGCTCTCTGTGGAAAGGTCATCTTTTGATACAGCTCTGTAAGGATCTCTAGGTCGAAAGGAGAGACAGAATCAGCACGGGGAATCTGCATCATTTGGTCAATGTCTTTGGGAGTGATGAAGAAGAGGACGTCTCCAGATGATGAAACGATGGCCCTCTAGTCGGGAATATAATGGTCTTGGCATTTGAGGGCGAATTTGGGAAAGCAGTGTATCTGGGGAAAAAGGTATAGGGGAAAATTTGACTCCCAAAGTCCAATCTTGTCGCTATGGTCCAATAACACTTCCCGTAACCATGACTGTAGGTCTGAAAAATCGAAGTCGCATATGGTATCTGCGATCAACCTGTCTTTATCCACCAAAGGGATTTTTTCCAGGTCAACAGGAGGAGGAAGAAAAGGATTCTCTTCTCCTTCCCCTGGCCTTGGCTTTGGCGCCATCTTTGCAATAGCACCTGCAATAAACAATATGTTAGTGGGGTCGACTGACTGTCTATGAAGGCGAAGGGGAAGCAATGGAGGAATAGATGTAAGTTTTATGGCACGACGGACGAATAACGAATGAAAGGGGAATAACGGTAGTTTTATTCAAAACTGGGGTCGGTCGAACGCGGGAGACATGTCAGCAGGATAACGGATATATTATCCTGTAATAAATGGACAACGGGCCACTTGGGATGAGGTGGCAGGTGACGGTGGCCAAAGCATACGGACAGGTGACGTGGTGGCCAGGGATTGGTGGTAAAGTCGCAATAAGGGGTTGTTCATGAGTGAAAAGGGGTGATGGACTGACAGCAGTTATGGGATGGGACACAACTCGGGAACCAGCGGAGCAAGTGGCATCAGTGGAGGATGACGTCCCTGAGTGATGGAAGTTGTCAGATGACATATGGTGAAAATACTTCAGGGCCAATAGATTTGCGCCACCTATGACAAAGGGCCTGTCGTAGGGAATATCCATTCCAGACCCCCCCCCCCTTTTGGTTAAAAGCAGAACCTCAAGGGGGGTCCGAAATCCATTGTAAACCGTTGATCTGCGCACCAGTTTCCTGGCCGCAGATCTTAGCACGTCATTTATTACTCATTCCGGACCCCCCCCCCCTCCGTTAAAGGCAGAATGGATGGGGGGGTCCGGAATCAAACTTGGGTTGTGGATCAACGCGCTCTTTCTTGGACCATCCAGATCTGCGCGATTTTTATTACCGATTCTGGACCCCCCCCTCGATTAAAAGCAGAACACTAAGGGGGGTTCGGAATGATCTGTGCACCGTAGATCTGAGCGCCATGATCTGGACCGCTGATAAGTGTAGGAAATATAAGTCATGAGCGGAAAAGGATGTGTCAGAAAAACTTAGGATAAGTGCTTTTTATGAGTTTTTCCCAATTTTTCACATAGACACCACCAAGGGGACATCATCTAAACTATTCTTAGGCAATGGAGACATGGTGTAGCATTTTCATCAATCTGGTTTTATGGGTTGTGAAGCAAATGAAGCAAATAACCTACATGCTAACCTATCTTCCTGGGACAATTAACCCAGATTAAACTGTTGGGTTAAGAAATCACTCTACCTAAGGGCTATCTGACCAAGATTAGACAGTCTGGTCAGATTTATTCACTAATCTAACCTGAGGGCTATCTGACCAGGATTAGACAGTCTGGTTAGATTTATTCACTAACCTAGCAACATTAAATTTAAAAAGAACTTGGCCATGCTTGAAAGGTATGGCCAAGTTACTATTATTGCATGGGGCTTTTTCTTTTCAATTCGTTTATGCCCTCTTTTCTTTTTTCTTTTTCTTTTTTCTTTTTCTTTTTCCTTTTCTTTTTTCTTTTCTTTTTCTTTTTCTTTCTTTTCTTTTTCCTTTTTCTTTTTCTCAAATTATTTGTAGAATGAAAAATCATTTGTCAATAAAAACTCTAGATATAGATAATATCCAAGTCATTATTTGATTCCCATAATTTATGGGGTGATAACAGTTTGTATGAGTGGTTGGTTATGACATTCGGTTTATGCAATGCACCATCTACATTTATGAGACTATTGAATGATGTTCTATGCCCTTATCTAGATTCATTTGTTATTGTTTATTTGGATGATATACCGGTTTATAGCACTACCTAGGAGGATCACATATCACACCTTACGCAGGTGTTTGAGACTCTGAAAAAGCACCAGTTGTTGGCCAATCTCAAGAAATGTGAGTTTTCTCAACAGTATTTGGTGTATTTGGAGTATGTGATTAGTGGAGGGGAGCTCAAGATAGATCCCGCAAAGACGGATTCCATCATGAAATGTCCAATTCCTACAAATGTCACTAAAGTTAGGAGTTATTTTGGGGTAGCACAATACTTGCAGAAGTTTATAGCTTCATTTTCAGTGGTAGTTTCACCACTCCACACCATAACAACCAGTGGTAAGAGTTTCTAGTGGGAGAAGAATCATCAAAAGGCCTTTGATGAGATGAAAAGAAATATCAGTCAAGTACCAAAGATTGCACTACCAAACTTGCAGAATCCCTTCGAAGTGGAGACAGATGCAAGTGGGTATGACATGGGAGTATTACTAATGTAGGGAGGAAGGCATGTATGCTATCATTTTGAAGTATTCCATGGGACGGTTATCAACTACCCTACCTACGACAAGGAGCTTTATGCCTTGGTACAAGCTATTAAAAAGTGGAAGCACTATCTGATTTGCAAGAAGACCATCATCCACACGGATCACCAACCCTTACAATACTTGCAGGCCCAGAGTAATTTACAGCAAATCAAGCATTACATGAAKATGGGGTTTTTACAGTAATTTAATTCAGTCATAAAGTATAAGAAGGGTAGCAAAATAACTTGGAAGACATGCTTTCAYAGCCACCCACATCCAAAATTCCATCTTTGAGAAMTCCGATGCACATGGAGGCTTTTACCCATGATGCATACAAAGAGGCATACATAGAAGATGAGGATTGCAAGGAGGTGTTTCAGTGACTACAGGGCCAAATTCATATAGAAGGTGACATCAAGGATGATTATCATTTCCARAATGGTTTACTCTAAAATATTGACAAGCTCTATGTCCCTAAAGGTGAATGACTGCAGCTTATTAGAGAGGCTCACACCTCCAAGGTTGCAGGACATTTTGGTGTTGGGAAGACATTTACCAATTTACAAAGGTATGTGTACTGGCCCAGRATGAAAGAAGTTGTAGCACGATATATTAGAGGATGTATATTTTGTTGTGCTAGCAAGCCCAGTAATAGAAAGAAAGTTCTATACCATCCCTTACCTATATCCACTCGACCTTGGGAAACCATTTCCATGGATTTTATGGGAGTTTTACCAACCACACGAAAGGGACATGACTATTTATTTTTGGTAGTTGACAAGTTCAACAAAATGTGCATTCTCGTGCCTTATAAAAAGATCATCAAGGGACAGAAAGCAACAAAATTTTTATTTGAATAGGTTTGGGTGCACTTTGGGATACCAAGGAGCATCATCTCAGATAGGGATACTAGATTTCTCAATGCATTTTGGACTATGGTGTGAGAGAAGATGGACACCAAGTTGAATAGGTCTACAACATTACATCCACAAACAGATGGAAAGAAAAAAGTAGTCAACGAGAATTCAGTACACCTTTTGAGGGGTTACAATCAGAAGCATCCAAATACCTGGGATGAAAATTTGATCTATATACAACACTCTTATAATAGAGCAGTCCACACTTCTATTGGTAAGTCACCTTTTGAAACTGGCTTTGGGAATTTTCCACCTTCACTCTTAGATGTTGTATATGGACAACAAGGAGGAGCGAGAGAGGACCTTGTAGGAGATGAATTAAATGAAAAAAAAAATTGAGAAGATCAGGAAGATCCATTTTCAAGTACAAGAGACACTGGAGAAGTCACGGGAAAAGTACAAGGCTAGACATGACTAGCACATAATAGAGATAACATGCAGAGTGGGAGACGGAGTATGGTTACAACTGAATAAAGAAAGGCTACAGGGTCCTAGTAATAAGATCAAGGCTCTATGATATGGTCCTTTTGAGGTATTGAAAAAGGTAGGAGATAACTCCTAAAGACTCAGTCTACCCCCCAACATGCACATTTACTCAATAGTGAATGTGGAGAATCTCAAACTATATGAACCTTCCATGTTGGATCATGAGGAGGAGGAGGTACTACCTTCCATAGAGGACGTAGAAGCAAATGCTCAAGTAGAGTTAGTAGAGGAAACAGTTTTACAAAAGTGGTCGAGAACTACAAGGCATGAGTAGCATGACTTTTGGAAAATTGGGTTGAAAGGACAACTTCCAGGAAAAGCAAAGTGGTACTCTAGGGAGAAGGTAGAGGAAAAATTTCATCACCTCATTCAATAAGGATTTTGGGGACCGAAATCCTCCCTAAATAGAGAGGCATGATATAGATTGGATCATTATATTGTTCACCATCTATTTCGATCCTTTTAGAGTGGAAAAAATTGGAGGAATCAACTTGCAAGGCCATTTTAGTGGCAAGTCCCCATTTGGAAAATTGGAGTCTAGAACCTTCTGGGGCTATTTTGAGGCATCAAACGGAAATTTTGGGGGTTATAACTTTCCAAACTTATTTCAAATCCCTTGAATCTATTGTACACATCGATACCTTTCCAACGGTGCAAAAATCGTGTTAATCGGAGCTCGTATGAAAAAATTTTGCCTCCCGCAGGTTGACCTATCGTGTTGACCAACATGGTATGAGAGGATGCCACGTTAGCCCATGTTACTCATGCATATGGGGCTAACCACGTATGTAATTTCAAGAATATTCTAGAAGGTCCAAAACCATATCACAATTGAGGGTTGAGGAAGTCAAAAACCTACCCATAGATGGCTATCGGGCGATGTTAAATACCAGGCCACTAGGAGGAGAAGGGGTTCCATTCTTTTGCATTGTATTATGTTCCATAGCTGAGCAGAAAATTGAGAGTGGTATTATGTGAGCATAATAGAGGAGGAGAGATTTTTTAGTAGCCATACAGGCCACCGGTCAAAGGCGACTCCATAGAGATTGCCTCTTTCTTTGTACTTGCATCATTTCTATACCAAAGAAAAGAGAGTAGAGAAGCCTCACCTAATAGCTAGGTTTTATTCCGTATTAGATTTCCTTGGTCATATCTTGTGTTTATTTTTGGATGGTGTGATTGTATTTTGTTGTTCTCTATTTTTCGTATTTTATCTATTTCATACATAAGTAAAAAATCGGTAACTAAATATTCTAGAGAGATAAAGGAAAAATAACCTTAATAGTAAAGATTTCAGTATTTTATTAGATTTGTTGTGACGAACTATTCCAGTGGAATATCCATGGAAGTTTACAAATCAATAACAAGCTAGTGTTTTAGTTATTCATCAAGAAACTCCTTGAGACTGTTGAATTCATTAGCTAATGAGTTCGTCATTATGTCCAAGTGGTCGTCAAGTTATTCTTTAGTGATTATGGTTGAATTCCTGAAAAGTTATAGGCCCTACAATTCCTTAACAATAGAAAAATATTTTAAAGTAGCATCTCCTCTTATTTCATTGACTTTTTCTCAAGAAGCAATTGCATCTTGCAGCATATTTATTCGTACTTCCCAACCTATCTTTATTTTATTTATTCTTTTGTTTGAGGGCAGCCCTTGTTGGTTTCTTTGATAATAAATCATAATAGTGACTCTTGTGATGAAAGTATTTACCTCATTTTTATAGAAGTCTTCATCATGTTGCAAATCTCTTTGAAAATATTTAGTAAAATTTGTAATCATTTATGAAATATTATGTAGGCTTTCATTGACCTCCCATGTCTATATGATTATCTCCAATCTTCTGTTAATGTTTTTAGCAACATAGTCTCTAACTCCATTGAGTAATTGAAGTGCTTTTCTTATTGTCTTTTAGTTTCTGGGAGTATTTGGAGGAGTTTTCTCTACGGAGAGTATGGCCAATGGTCATGCAAAGAGTGGTTTGGGAGTCAGTGCCTCCTTAAGCTCACTTATTCTCTTCTTCAATATAATGTTCTGCAACAACTGGTCGAAAATTGAATTGAAAAGTGTGTCTCCTGTGGAACAATGTAGTTTTATGAGGAAATATGGTCCAACTCCTAAGATATCCACTACATCACTTGATCTATGAACTATCTTTTTATTTTTCAGACTGGCCTTGTCTATGTGCAGTTTCATTTCATGCTTGTTGTATTGAGTATTGTGCAGTGTCAAGGAGTGTTGCTCAAACAACATCGATTCTTCTCTTGCAAGGTTTTTTGTAATCTCCTGGATTTCTACAATTCTTTGGGCTACTGAGCCAAATAGCTCTCTACTCTCGATCTGCATATCATCAACATCTCCTGGACTTCCTGGATCTTGTGATGGACTTCCCGGATCTTGTGAATAGTCGATATTTGTGCTTCGTTTCCTTTGTTGTTATGAGATTGCATGTGAACATTCAATATTTTCATGGCATGGTTTCTCTCTACCATCACCTCTAGCACACGCGTCATTACTCTCTTATCTATTTAGATTTTGTTATTGTGTTCTTTGTCTAAAGGAGGAGCTCTTGCATGTCTGGGTATTGTAGAAAGACTGGAAATTAGAACTATTTTTTCTCCTTTGTCTTGCTTTTCTTTTCCTTTTGGTATTTGAGATTATTTATGTTGGTAAGTCCTCGCTACATGCATTGATGTCCTTTTTTGCAGATGGATTGTCACCCATTTCCTCGTCGAATCTAGTGAACATATTACTATATCTTATGGATTTTAAGTATTGGGAAAACAGACCCTGGGGTCAAAACTCCCTAGAGGTTGTGCTCATTTTAGATTAAATGAATTAAGTGTTTTATAGACTTCTTTCAATGTGACATATTCCTGACTTTTGTGAAATGTAATGATTTGTATTTTTCTTTCCTTGTCAAATAAAATGCATCGGGTTTTATACTGTCGTCAAAATTCCACGACAAAATATCTATCGCAGACAAACATAGGGAGTAGAAGGGGATTTTCTTGGAAACCATACAACCGGATGTATGTATGGTTTTCCTCTTGAATGAAAATTCCCTTTCCATTGAAAAATTCCTCAGCTTCCTGAGTTATTCTCTTGGGCTTTGCCCCAACCAACATGTGTTTGAAAAGACTAACAAAACTATCTTGAACAATGTAAAAATTGAATCACGCTTTGTGTTTGCATAGCACCGGGTGCCAGAATTGGACTAGTTCATTATGTATATTTACACTCACTTTAACAAAGAGACTATCAAAGACATTGCAATAGACAATTGCAAACACCATATATGCAGCCATACAAAAATTTTATATCCTTAAGTAATTGCTTAACTGAAAACAAAGTTCATCATATATCACCTATACCCAGTCAAACATGGCATCCTTTTGGAAGGTAAAGTACAATGCATACAGTGCTAACCTAGGTATAAGTAAAGTCGATTGTCGACCAACTACATGTGTGAACATCCATAAAAAGTCCCAGTATGGCTCTTGTAGCAAAGTTATATCAATTGTTGAAAGTTTGGTTGGCATGTTTACAGGAGGTAGCATAAATTCTCTCAATATATTAGAACCACCTACCTGAGAGGCTAGGAAGGAATATGCTTCCACAACCTTAATAGGTTTATCTCTAGAAGGAAGATGAAGCATTTTATTGAAGAACTTGGGAGTAAGAAGGACTATATTCTTTCCTTTTGTTGTGACCTTAATCATTCTTGTCCTAGAATCGAACCTTCAAGCACACTAGTATACGAGTTCCTTGAAGTTGAAAACCCCAGGTACACAGCAAGCATTGACAAGCCATGTGGTCCAGAGTTTGTCCATTTGGTTTTCTTCTGCACTCTTGTTCAAGAACCACTTATAAGAGATAGACTAGTGGAAATTTTTGTTCTCTCTGGCTAGTGAATTGATAGTATCACTACAAAAGGGTTGGTTTCTTCTTCTATTTTCCATACGACTAATTTTTAAATCGACCTAGTGTAGGTGAAGGTTATGAATAATAGATTATTGAACTCCATTTGATTTAAATCCAATTACATGATATGTATATACTAAGATGTTATTTCCACACATATGAATTATATTTGGAATATGTATAGTAATAATTATAAACCATTAAGTAGCTCATAAAATAGTGGGAACATTTACTTTGTGTTACGCCTAATCACCACCCTTTCTTCATAATTCGCACTAAATCAATTTGTCATAAAATCTTTGGTTTTAGTGTAGATTACGTGACTTGTCAGAATCTGTACTACAAAGTTATTGGATGTGCGGACGATGTGAATTGGGGAACATATGCATGTGTCATATGCAAAGATATGATTGTAGCCAAAGAATCGACAAAATGTGGAAATTGGCCAAGTAAATAGGCTTTTGATGACACGTTTTTTAGAATATGGTTACATCTTAAGTTAGAACATGATCTACATCGCAGATGTCTATAACTTCAATACTAGTCATCAATTTGCATTCCTTGTTGTTATCACATAAAGTTGCCTTGGGTCTTTTATCCCTTAGGTTTAATTTTTTAGCCTTTAGAATTTAGGTTTTCTTTATTTTTCTTTGTGTGATTTTCTTAGGTTAGCTTGAACAAATAAAGACTTGTGGTTTTGGCTCATTTTTTGGCCCACACATAGATTTTAAGCCTAGGTTCATTCTATGGTTTATGTTTTGACTCACCTTGTTAGCACCAATTCTTGCAAGTGGGGTGGTTTTTCCTGATTTCAGACGCTTTATGTAGAATGCGAAGAAATCGGGTGTGAAAACCCATCAAATGTGTTCTAGTCCAAGGTCACAGCCATGAGCGCAATAAGAAGCACACAAAAAAACCATTTTGGGTTGAAAATGCAAGCAGGCGAGTGGCTCCAGTATTCAACAACGAGGATCAATCGATGAAGCAGATCGACGGTCGGAGGGTAATTGCGGTCAACAGAGTTGCGCCAAGTTTAGCACAAGGGATAGCGCTTACACCACCGAAATGATCAAGGTCGTCCGATCCAGTGGAGACAGGTGGTAGCTAGTCAGCATTTCGGGGATCGTAAGTTGCAAAGACAGGGTTATCCCTTGGGTTTCAAAACCACGAAACACGAAATGTGATAGCCCCGGGAGCCTGGCCCGCGGTCAAGGCCTAAGGTTCGGTGGAAAGGACCGAGCCTAAATAAGAGGACAGGGGAGATTTCGGGATATTTCAGGTGAAAGTGTCGATGTGATCTCAGCCATCTGATCGAGGGACGCGTGGCACAAGATCTATTCATGTCGGCATTCGAGAGTTCAACGGGTGAAGCGTCTCTCGTCATCTCACATCTCGAAACCCTGAACCCCGAAACGCCAAAAGTTCCCAAGGTCAGGCCCATGGTTTTGGCGCCTGGTCACAAAGGGACATACCTGGGGAAGGGGGCGTTAGCGTCTATCATTTGGCAATGCGGGTCCCGAAGCGCCGAAAGAAATCTCAGTTTTCCATCCCGCAGGTACACGTGGTGCACGATTAGGCTATGTCGCCACCTCACCTATCACAACTTTGAAGCACAAGGAGCAGCCTCCTCCCAGCCACGAGACGCGAAGTGCCGAAGGTGTCCAGGACCCAAGACCACATTATTGTCGAGATGATCAGGACCATCCATCCAGAGGGACGCCTGGCGTGCGATTAGGCTATGTCGCCACCTCACCTATCACGACTTTGAAGCACAAGGAGAAGCCTCCCCCCAGCCGTGAGATGCGAAGTGTCGAAAGCACCTTTGAAGATAGGCACAGGGTCATAGCCCGTGGTCACTTGGAGGCGATAGAAAGAACTACGCAAAGGGTTGAAGCATCGAGTTTAGCTACAGAAGGGATCACCATGTTCTCCAGGTGTCGGTTCGACTTGATCTAAATCCTGATACTTGCTTGGAATGAATGAAGAAGAGAGGGGATGGTTCAAACCTCGCCTCACTCAGTAATTACAAGGTATGGAGGTCCCAGCAGGAAGTCCACCCACGATGGTCCTCTGTACTGGTTTTCCCACAGAAGCCATGTCGATGTCCTCGACTCACAAGGGAAGTCTGCGCACGCTAAATCAACATTTAAGGGCTCAGCTACCCCTTAGCATGAGCCATGCAGAGTTAAGATGGTGTATGATAGAGGAGTGCAGGCCAGATTTGATTGAAGAGACGCCCCATCCTGAAAGTCTAGGACGCCTCTGTTGGGCAATTGTTTAGGAGTATATATACTTAGTTTTGATATTTTTGAGAGGATCGATGGTTTAGAAAGGCTCCTGATTGTAAAAACTTTAACGAAGCACTGGTTATTCTGGTTATGCATTAACTCTTGAGACTTCTTGCCTTATGAATGTCAGTTTCTTTCATATCTTTGTTTGCACTGTGTTAGAACAACTAAGAATTGGAGGATCCCATGTGGAGGGCATCATTTCTGGAAAGTCACAACCTACAAAATCCTCAGGGCTGGATACTATTGGGCCACCATATTCACTGACATTTGCAGAAAGGTCAGAGCCTGTATCAAATGTCAAAGATTTGCAGGAAAACAACAGCTCAAGTTTTTGCCTTTAAAGCCTGTGGTTGTTTCGGGACCTTTCCAGCAATGGGGCCTAAATTTTATTGGAGAAATCCACCCTGCTTCTAGTGGGAAACACATATGGGTCCTAACTACCACGGGTTTCTTTACTAAATGGATAGAAGCTCTTCCCACCAGGAGTGCTTCCCACAAGGTAATCATTGGATTCCTGGAAGACCTCATCACAAGATTTGGCTGCCCAAGCAAGATTGTCACTGATAACGCAGCCTCTTTCAAGGCTGGGCCGTTAGCCAAGTTCTGTGAGCAATTCAGGATCAAACTAATTCACTCCACCCCATACTATCCCGAGGGAAATGGTTTAGCAGATTCCTCCAACAAAAGCCTGATAAGGATCATCAAAAGACTATTGGAGGACAACAAAAAGGCCTGGGATTCAATGTTGAAATTCGCTCTATGGGCCGATCGAGTGACCACAAAGAGATCTATAAGCATCTCCCCTTTCCAATCATTTTATGGAGAAGAATTTGTTTTCCCTTCTCAACTAGCCATTCATGTTCGGTGGAAAGGATGAGGCCTAAATAAGAGGACAGGGGAGCTTTCGGGATATTTCAGGTGAAAGCGTCGATGTGATCTCAGTCGTCTGATCCAGGGACGCGTGGCACAAGATCTAGTCATGTCGACATTCGAGAGTTCAACGAGTGAAGGGTCTCTCATCATATCACATCTTGAAACCTCGAACCCTGAAACGTCGAAAGCGTCGAGGGTCGGGGCCACGGTTTTGGCGTTGGGTCACAAAGGGACATACCTGGGGAAGGGAGCGCTAGCGTCTATCATTTGGCAACGCGGGTCCCGAAGCGCTGAAAGAAATATCATCCGTCCATCCCATAGGTACATGTGGTGAGCAATTAGGCTATGTCGCCACCTCGCCTATCACGACTTTGAAGCGAAGTGCCGAAGGCGTCTAGGACCCGGGCCCACATTATTGCCGAGATGATCAGGACCATCCATCCAGAGGGATGCATAGCGCACGATTAGGCTATGTCGCCACCTCACCTATCAAGACTTTGAAGCACAAGAAGCAACCTCCCCCCAGCCGCGAGACGCAAAGTGCCAAAAGTGCCTTTGAAGATAGGCACAGGGTCATAGCCCATGGGGGAGATAGAAAGAACTGTGCAAAGGGCCGAAGCACCAGGTTTAGCTACAGAAGGGATCACCGTGTTCTCCAGGTGCCGATTCGACTTGATCTCAATCCTGATACTTTCTTGGAATGGATGAAGAAGAGAGGGGGTGGTTCAAACCTCACCTCACTCATTAATTGCGAGGTATGGAGGTCCCGGCAAGAAGTCCGCCCGCGGTGTTCCTTTGTACTATTTTTCCAACAGAAGCCATGCCGATGTCCTCGACTCACCAGGGAAGTCTGTACACGCTAAATCAGCATTTAAGGGATCAGCTACCCCTTAGCATGAGCCATGCAGAGTTAAGATGGTGTAAGACAGAGGAGTGCAGACCATATTTGATTGAAGAGACGCCCCATCCTGAAAGTCTAGGATGCCTTTGTTGGGCAATTGTTTAGGAGTATATATACTTAGTTTTGATATTTTTGAGAGGATCGATGGTTGAGAAAGGCTCCCGATTATAAAATCTTTAACGAAGCACTGGTTATTCTGGTTATGCATTGACTCTTGAGACTTCTTGCCTTATGAATGTCAGTTTCTTTCATATCTTTGTTTGCATTGTGTTAGAACAGCTCGGAATTGGAGGATCCAGTCGAGTTGTAGTTGTTATAGGATGATGTAGGTTGGATCACTATAAAAGTTGTGTTGTCTCTAATCGGTCTTGCGATTTTCTCAACGCTGAATGACTTGGAATTGGAGGATCCAATCAAGTCACCCCTTCAGTTCCCCAAAAATTTGAACCAAAAGGATCTTGCATTTAGAGTTTTTCTTCTACAAACTGCTGAAAGGCCTGTTGCCCGAGGTAGTTTTGCTCACTCCTCTCACCAAGTCTTCCACCTGCTCATCTTACAATCAACCCACTAACTGAAGTTAGATCAAGACCTACTTTGTTCTTTACATACCAGACCTGGTCCCTGAGCTAGAGTGATTCCATCCTGGGTCTCTAACCATTTGATCATCCATTAAACTTATCGTGACATAAAACTGATGGGCGTTGGGCTCTGCTCCTGTCGCAATCCAAGAGTGACTTCTGACGCTAACATTTCTAGCGCTGTTGTCGAGGACGAAGTTGAAAATCTTCCTTGGGATTGAACGACATTGAGCTTCTGATTCTGAAGGTGCATCAGGCATCAGAGCCTTTGAAGATTGATGCTATGCACCTGGCAACTCCATTGTGATAACTCCACTGGAGCGAACCCGTTGTTTTAGTTGTGGCTTCCAGAGGAAGACATACGTGGTCCCATCCATATCTGCCTCTAGCTACACCTATAACTGATCTGGAGGTGGTTCTCAAAAAAAAAGAGGCCTTTGAAGGAGAAGCTTTCACCGCCGAACCAGGTAATCTTCCATCTGCTTCTGTAGGAACTTCATTTTCTCCTCCTCGGTTTCTTAGCAGACCTTTTTCTGAAGTTTCCCGTTTCCTGAATTTCGGGAGTGTTCCTACTGAGTTTTCCCCTCCTGGTCTGGGATTGGAGGGAGAAATCCTTGTCACCCCCCTCTCCCCTGAAGCTGTACCTTGGCGTAGACCCAAGACCACAGAAGATTTCCCCACTCCTAGCTTTACCACTCCTCCTCTTATTATTGTTGTTGCTTCTGCACAAAGAGAAGCATCTGCTGACTTAAGCCCGTTAGCCTTCTCCCTAAATCCCCTATTGTTTCCCATTCCACTTAGAAGATCATTCCTGGTATACCCTTTTCGAGCTCCTTCTCCTCCGAGTTCTCCTCCACCTAATATTCCTATGGCAGGAGAAAATCCCCCCATGACCAGAATGGAGGCTATTATAGCTGCTAGGTATGCTCCCCTTGTGTTACCTCAGCCTCTCAATGCTCTTCTAGAAAATGGTTACCTCAAGCAGCTGCCCAAGTTTACAGGCGAAGGGAACATAACTGCAAAAGAACACCTTGAAGCCTACTACAGTTTTACAGACAGTCATGTTATCATGCATGCAGATGTATGGATGAGGATTTTCGTCCATAGTCTTGAAGGCAAGGCTAGAAAATGGTTTAGGGCCTTGCCTCCTGGATCTATTGATGGGATTGAGGCTTTTGATAGTGCCTTTTTGAGACAATGGGGAGACAAAAAGGACTTCATGTATTACATGACTGAGTTCGGGTCTTTGAAGAGAAAGGAAGGAGAGTCTGTCTCTGACTTCTCCAAAAGATTTAATAAAATGTACAATAATATCCCCACCAAGATAAAGCCCTCCGAAGCTTCTACAAAGATCACTTATGCCAGCGCTTTTGGTCCTGATTTCTGCCTCCTACTGAGGGAAAGGAGAGTCGCCACCCTGGCTCACATGCAGGACGCAGCCATGGAAGTAGAGTCTAACATATTGGTTGTTGATCGACTCAGGAATAGGGCTGACAGAGACGTATCTAGGAGAAGAATAGAGGCCTCCTCATCCCATTCCTCTCCCCTTCCCCTTCAAACGGATGAGGTGGCTAAAGTACTAAAATCCCTTTCGGCTAGGATGGATAAGTGGGAGTTAGAGGGGAAGCCCACGTACAGAAACCCCTAGAATACTGATAACAGAGGTTTCAGGAGGCCTGGTAACAATATGCCACAGACTTTGCCAAAGGAACAAAGAAGCAGAGACAGGGATGATCAGAGGATTCAGACCCCTCTCCAAAATAGCCTAGATGCTCATGAGGAAGGGGAGGAGGGGGATGAACTCGACCCTGAGATCGACTGCATCGAGGACACTTCCTCGTTTCCTCATTTGAGTCAATTTGCATATGAAGAATCCCTTATCAACACTCAAATCAACAATTTGAGTAAAGGGGAAAAGGCCAGCAACACTCCTAATAGATACAATCTCATGTCAAAAAAGAAATAAGGGAATTTTGATAGCCAGGATCAGCCCCTCATGGCAGAAAGGCCTACTAAAGCTGTAGCAACCACTACTAAAGAAAGGAAAACTCAGAATGCTTCGCCAGCAGCCAAGGAAGCTGACTCCAAGGTAAGGGAAGCTCCTAAGTCTCTCTCCTCCTTTAGTTTTGAGCATGAGATTCAGAAGATTAGAATTCCTGTACCCCTATCCGAACTAGTTAAAAATGAAGATTTCAAAAGGTCCCTTTCTAAACTGCTACAATCTGAGCCCCCCAAGCCCTCCACGGACTCAATAAATCTCCAAGATGAAAATCCAGCAGTCATCCTAGGTCCCATGGTAGAAGATAGAGATGATTAATCCCCTCCCTTCTACACCTCTCTGAACATACATGATAAAGTGTTGCATAATTTCCTCATGGATTCAGCAACTTCCCACAACCTTATGCCCAAAATAGTCATGGAAGAGTTGGGACTAGAAGTCACAAAAGCTTATCATGATTTGTACTCTTTTGATTCAAGGAGGGTGCAATGTCTTGGAGTCATCAAAGATTTGGTGGTCTCTTTATTTCAGTTTCCAATGAAGAGTGTGGTCATGGACATTGTGGTAGTTGATGTTCCCCCCAAGTTTGGCATGTTGTTGTCTAGGTCTTGGATTAAAAAGCTTGGAGGAACATTACAGATGGATCTCACATATGCCACCATTCCGATCTTTGGAGGGGAACACAGGAGGTTGTACAGAGAGGCCCAGCTAGCCTATATTGTCAGTGATGAAACAAACCCCACCAATCATCCCATCTTTGCACTTGACACTGATTTGGGGTCTATCTTATTGCAGATCACCGATGCTTCTGAATCCCCTTTCCAAATCAAAAAGAAACCCTTATTTGATTATGGGACACCTCCTCCAAACACCTCTATATGGAAAATAGTTTTCAATGGATTTGTGTCTAGCGAAGGCACTGGCGCTGGAGTGGTCTTTGTGTCGCCTTGTCGGGAAGCCATATCCCTGTCATACAAGCTTGAATTTGAAGCAACTAATAATGTGGCAGAATATGAATCTCTTGTTCTAGATTTAAGGGCTACAAAAGAAATGGGAATTCAGGAGGTAGCAGTGTTCAGAGATGCAGAATTGATAGTCCAGCAGATCAGAAACGCTTATCAAGCTAAGCATCCTCGACTCAGGAGTTACAGAAATGAGGTATGGGACCTAATTGACAGTTTCTTCTCAGCATTTAACATTTCTTTCATCCCAAGAGAGAAGAACACAGTGGAAAATTCCCTGGCTACATCAGCAAGAAATTTCAAAGTGCCCTTGCCACCCAAATTCAGATACGATGTAGAAGTAAAATGCAGGCCCTCCATACCTGACAATGTCAAACATTGGAAGGTGTTCGAGGATGATCTTGAGATCAAAAGATTCTT
>JASDQU010945362.1:9384-19434 GCA_032191745.1 Picea mariana
TTACACCCTAGTGCAAGCTCCCACACATAATCATGGGTATACCCCCCAAAGAGCCCGAGTGAGTTTGGCCAACGTTGATTCCAGGTACCATGAAGACTTTTCCCTCCACAGTCACCTTGTGTAAAAACCCTAAAAGAGATAGGCCACTAAGGTTATCAATCACTACAGTGATGCCTGGGGAAACAGTCGATAGTCTAATCTACGCGCAAGGGCAAGGTATCTAGCCCAAAATCAACTTGAAAGGTTTCCACTCATCATTGTGGGTATACCTTCAAGCAACCCCCATAATACGAGCAATCTCTACACCGAGACCGACAAAAAAGGATGAGTAACTATGCCAGTCTCAATGTGACCTCGTGATTGACCCTTGTGTTAGAATGGCTTCCTAGGACAAAATGTAGTAAGTGGATTTAACTCTCCATATCACAAGATACTATGTTTGTTTGCAGCTTTGGAAAGTTATCTTTCACACCTATTCCAAAGCCCTACGACTAATCTAATGTAGGTTTGCTACCAGAAAATATAAAAATGTCTAATCAATTTTTATAAGCGCTTTATTTTATGGTTGTAGTTACTCAATAGGAAAATGGCGTGAACAATATGGTGTTTTGACCGACCCAAAAGTTATGCAAAGAGATGAAGATACAATCTTTTCATTTCGATGAAAGCTATGCTACGAGAAGAAGAAAAAAATTATCATTCCCATATACACAATGTCCCAAAATATATTAAACTCATCAATATCAAGATTCTCAAGAAATGAGAAAAAGGTACTGTCCACCAATGCATGATTCATGGCCCTCCCCGTCCATGAGGGGGGGAAATTTTTGGAATTTAAGACCAAAAAATGCCAAGAATCATGCAATTTCGCTACTTCAAATGCAAGGATGCCCCCAAATCTAATATAAAGAAAGAAATTAAATCTTTTTGTTTCAAAAATTTCACTAAAAGCAATAATGAACTTTGTTAAAACAAAGAAACCCAAACTAAAAGCTTTCTTTTAAAGCGAACTATTCAGAAGAAATCTGATCTTTCCCTAAATAATTCTAAAGAAAACACACACTTTGTAATTGAAAGAAACTCAAAGAAAGAGACCAATCCTTCAAAACCAAACAAAGAAAAGATAGCTAAAAGAAACTCAGAGAATGTCAAGAAGACTGTAAACAAATCAATATAGGCTCCAAAAGTTTAATACAGCTGATCAAAGAAAAACTGGGCATCAAAAAGATAGGAAGACCTAATCCAAAACTTTTACAAATGAGTTTGCAGCCTGGTAGTGGGGTACAGTGCGAGAATTAGGGATTCTCGTAGTCTAGATACAGGCAAGGTGCGATAAGGTCGCACTGGACTAAACAGTAGGGTGCGAACATCAATGATTCTCACAGGCTAGAGAGAGGTACAGTGCGAGAAGGTTTGTAATCAAGAAAAAATTGGAAAAAGGACAAAAATTTTGAGTGAACTTTCAGATCCAGAGAATCTAGATGGATCTCCCACAGACTCAGAGACCATAAATCAAGAAATCAAAGCAAGGAAAACTAGACTAACTAGGAAACAATCTGTCCCCAGTGGAGTCGCCAATTTTGTTATAGGATAAATCGGTAGGTGCGGACACTAAATGATCTCCCTAGATCCACCAAGATCTAGAACAAAACACACCAGAACATGACACTTTCCTTAAGTTTTAAATATTGAATTTACTAACTAAAGAGGGATAGGTGACATACCATTTAAACGCCACTTCCTCTTGCCATCGCCATCCTAGCTCCATTCCAATGCTCATACAATTATGATCCTACAAAAGAACACAACCAACCAAAGTGATAGTAATAACATAAACTCAATATAAACCTATGTATGTGATCAAGGAATCATACAATAAAACACAACAAGCTTTATAAGAAAGAATCATATTATTGTATCATATTAAATGTGAAAGAGAGATTACATCCATGGCCTTGATGCCGTAAGGTCCCTTCCAACTGTCCCTCGTTCCCCACACACTTCTTTCTCCAAGGATTCTGAGACCATGGATCTGATAGCTACTCACAATCTATCTTGACAAAGCAAATCTCAAAGTCACTCTAACCAAGCTAACAATCCCAAGCCAAAAACAACTAACTTTCTCCATGAGAGCTCCTCTCCTTTTATAAGATGAAGAGGATAAGGTGAGGAGGTTAGGATGATCCCACTAAATCATGAAAGTGAGTAAGATCCAAACCATTTGGATGCCACCTCACCATGGAAGCTTCTCCTTCTAGAAGCATCGAGAAGATGTTCGTTTTTCCCACGTATGAGCATTCTCGCACCCTGCTTATAGAGAAATTGCGAACCTCTCGCAACCCAGCTATGGTGTAGCCTACAAGAATCAGGCATTCTCGCACCCTGCCTATATAGCAGCCTGTGAACATCCTCTTTAATAGGGTTTTTATAAAGGAGAATGCAACTTCTTTTCTCAGGAAAAGTTCTTCTCTCTTCTTTCTTCAAGAACTCAAGCCACTGACCCCTCTGAAGGCAACATATAGGTTTACATCATTAATGGTCATAGGGATGACAAAAATAATGTGTAACAGTAAGGGGTTCCTAGAGAAAATATTTGTATTATATTGTGGATGGTGTGTGAATGTACTTCATTGTTCTCTATTTTCTGCATTTTATCTATTTCATGCATAAGAAGAAAATCAGTAACTAAATATTATGGAATCTAAAGGAATTTAACCTTCATATTTTAGATTTCAATTTCATTTATCAAATCTATTGTGATGAACTGTTCCAGTGGAATATCCATGGCAGTTTATAGATCAAAGTTTATTCCAATGAAATTTCAATTAATGTTGTCTTTACATTAGGGGAAATTTTTATGTTGTGCCCCCATAACAACCTCCCAATTTTCTTGTCTTAGCCTCTATCCAAGACAAGAAATTGGGCCCCCCTTTAATTCTTCCAATCGGAACCCTCAGACTCTCTCTCTTGTTCAAATAGGTACGCCTAAGTTCTCCTCACCCTACCTCGCTTTACCACTTTCGATTACTCCATGGATCACCTATACCCAACGATCCACACTTTGGTGAGTCCCCTCTTCCTACGTTGATACATAGTGTTCTGACATGTGCATCCTTCTTCCACCTTTGCATTGACACGCCACTGGTTTTCTCATCAGTTCATCATCTACCTCCCTTTGAACTTGGTTAACATGTTATCGCGCTTATGCCAAACCTCACTGACTCACATCTTCATCATTGGTGAAATTTTCATGATTAGTTTCGCCTCACCGATATTGGTCACATTATTATTGTGTGCACGCCTTTCACCAGCTAACTCACTTCTACTCACGTCGTTGCATCACATAACTATGACACTCTCTCCCTGTCACTTCATTACATTTCTAATTGATGAGTTTCATCTCTTCTTCCTGACATGCTACCCGTTGACAAGTTTCCCTCTCATTTCGCAAATGCATCAGCAGGAGGATGTCAACCCCTCATCATCATCCAGCACATCGAGGACAATCTGGCTCCTCTCTCCAATGTTGATCAGGTTAGCATAGCCTACTTTCGCCTTGAGGCTTATCTTGTTCCCCTTCCTTCTCAAATCCATTCTTGTTGTGTTCATCAGTCAATATCCTTACATTTCCAATGATTAATCTCTCTGTGCCTATCTAAACAACTGATCATTAATTTCCTATCTCAATTGATTCGCTTCATATCATAGTCATAATCAATTTTTAGGGTTCCTAGTGATTTTCTTCGTGCACATGGTACTAGCTTGTTTGTTTTGTGTTTCTTAATGTTACAACTAAATATCCATTGTGGACGCCTCACCTAGCATCAGATGGGTTAATCATAAAACTTACAGGTCTTGTGTCAGTTCTGAAATGAACTTTGGGACAAATTTTGTCCTTTCATCTCCTAGACAGTATTAAGCGCACTAGACGTAAGTTGGCAGTTTTGGCGTATTTATAACTTTTTTATATTAATTCATAATCTCATTCTTAATGGGTGGATTAAGAGCCTGTACATCACAGATGACCCAAAAACTGAAAAATTAAATTTGGATGAAGAACCAACGAACGCAGGACTCGAAATTTCATTAAAAAACACCTTTGGGTGCAATTTTTCAGCATCCATCAAAGTGAATTTTTTATCTCTGAAACAGGATAATTTTATTATTCTCTCCATTACGATTCCAATGTAACTGATGGAATCGAAATACCAGGTCCAAAAGTACCAAAACAATCGTCTAGGATTTCCCATTAGGCAAGCCTCGATAGTCGTGGTCATCATTAGAAATGGAACCACTCAAATAATAGATAAACATGTTCAATTATCTTGATAGAAATGTTTCTCTATGCTCTCTGTATTGCAAAAAAAAACACCCCAATCGGGCATCGTATGAGGAAGATACGGGATTTTGAACTCAATCTCTCATTGTCTCTCGTGAGTTCGACACTTAGAATTTTTCCAATTTTTCTTTCCACGGAACGAGGAGTTCTCTTTAACTCTTCTGATCTGCTTGAAAGAGTTCCCTTCAACTCTTATGAGCTTCTCAGAGGAGTTGCCTTCAAAGCCTTCGAGCAAGTTCGAGGAAGTTGTTAAGAAAGTATCCGAGCAAGTTTGGGGAATTTGTTAAGAAAGTCTTTGAGTAGGTCGTAGGAGTTACCATCAACTCCCCCGAGCAAGTTGGAGGAGTTAGTTCAAACTCCTATGAACATAATAAAACCACCTTTCCTAAAATGGTTGTAACTTTTGACTCGGGTGTCCGTTTTGCGCCCTGTTTGTACCTTTGGAAAGGTATTTTCGATATCTACAACTTTATAGTTATGTTATTTCATATATTTATAATTCATGGTACATGTATTCCAGCTCGGATGAGTTTCCTTCAAAGCCTCCGAGCAAGTTTGAGGAAGTTATTAAGAAAGTCTTCGAACAAGTTTAGGAAAGTTGTTAAGAAAGTATCCAAGTAGATCGGAGGATTTACCATAAACTCCTTCGAGTAGGTCAAAGGAGTTACCATAAACTTCTCCGAGCATAAGAGAACTCTATCGTAAATTGACCATAACTTTTGACTACGTTGTCTGTTTTGTGACTTCTTTATACCGTTGGAAAGGTATTTATGAGCTCTACAACTTTCTGGTTATGTGATTTGAGAAATTATTAATTCATGGTACACTTAGTCCATGTCGGAGGAGTTAGTACTAACTCCTACGAGCAAATCATAGGAGGATTTAGTACTAACTCCTTCAAACATAAGAAAACCACCTTTCGTAAAATGGTCCTAACGTTTGACTTGGGTGTTTTCTTTGTGTGTTATTTATACCATTGGAAAGATATCTTCTAGCTATACAAATTCTTTATTATATGATTGAATAAATTCATGACCTATGGTATACTTTTTTGTATGAAGATCTGACACCTTGTTGACAGCCTCGAAGAACACCATAACTCAACTACAAGAAGAGGAACCATGATTCGAACTCATGGAAGTTTATAAATGATACTTCAATTATTTTATCCCTCGTTTATTTACATTCAAATGATTATTCTTGATAGTTTATTTGAAGTTACACTCATCTATTGTATGTTGAATGTTGTCAGGTACCGAGCGAAGGAGGATCGTGCTCAACATTCTCATGATGGAATCTACATCTAAAGACGACAAAGGAGCGATAATGAAAGATGTAGCAATGATGGAGGAGCAACAAAGAAAATATCAGGAAAATTATGAAGCAAGGATATAGAAACTCCATGACGATCAACTGTCAAACTCAGGACAATGAAGGTGCCCCCACACCCAAATCCAGTCTTCATGATGTGCAAGACACATATGGCTGAAATCCATGTCGACCCAATAGCGCTAGGAGATAAATTCAAAATGTAACCATTGTCCTTATTGCTCATCATTACAAAGAGAATGAGGACAAACATTGGAAGACGAAAGGTCACCCGGGGAGATGAAAGGCCAAAGGTATTATTGAACCTCAATAAATACCAGAATAGAACCCAAAGAAATGGCTTTTGGCTCTTCAAACATTGTACACCTATGAACTACTTTGGGAATACAGTGTCAACTAAAATTGGAGAGTTTTCCTAAGAGTTTTCATGTACTATTACTATACTGTTAATATGGAGAATCCCTCAGGACCAACTTTTGACTGAGAGAAGGAATTGCATGTGTTGTTGTTTTGCTACAAACTATTTCAAGAAGAATGTTTGTTGTTCTCATGGGCTGTAAGAGCATGCTTGTTTATGGACTATTCTGATGCAATATATGTATTCTTGTAGTTTTCTCATTATTTCTTATCTTACATGTCCTGAGCCAATGAGATGCTAATGTATGTGATATAGTGACTTAGACTATTATGGTTATATATTCTTGTGCATGTGTTATTTGACTTTGTTTCTTCATTTCAGTTATCTTGGTGAAGTTATTGGTAGAGTTATTTTCATGCTATAGCTCATTCACTTACGTTAATTCGCTCCTAGCTAGGATAGGTTATATTAGAATTAGATTAGGCTTCCATTTAGATAGTCTTAATCTACATATTTCATTTTCACAACCACCCATCACTCATCATAATCGATGGACCAAGACACAACCAGTAGAACCAAACCAACAATGGTCGTCAAGCCAGAATCTAGATGGGTTCACTATTCCAAATGGTGAGAGGTCTAATTGGGACTTCTTACTGGGGAAAACCCCTTATTGTTGTTGGGAGAATTTGGACCTGTCAACAAAATTGGCACTAGAAGGAGGGTCGGATGACAAGCCTGCCCACATGGAGTCATTTCATTTAAATCTTAACCATCCCATGGCTCCTCCCCAAACCTTTGTATGGGATGACCATTTGAGTCTTACAAGACCCATCGAGGCCATCTTAATCAAGACTGTTAATCTCTTGTCAAATCCCAAATTTGATGGTGAAGGACCTGTCTCTGCATTCACACATCTCAAATGACTTGACATCGCTCGACAAAATCATAAGATTTTACAATATAATGAAACATGTCGATTGTTTATCCTCACATTCGAAGGGAGAATTAAATCCTGGTTTGGTACATTGCCAACAAGATCAATTCATAGCTGGAAACAATTCATGAAAATGGTTATCATTGCTCATGAAAATTATGTTTATGATGAACTCGTTGATGAACTGGAAGAAATCCATAGGCTAAAGAATGAATCTAAGAATGATTTCTTTCGAAAAGTCATGCAGATTTACTGTGTATTTCTATTTCTGAAGAATGTGATCTAAACGATCAAGTTGTCTCCTATTCACAGAATTCAGATCCAACCACAAATGATATAGGGGGCATAATATTCAACCAACACTCTCACACAGTTGCAACAAAATCTTTATCAGTAATCCTAGACCCCGTAGCCCCGAAGTGTGAACCATGTAACGATCTCCCTTCCAAAAATCATGATCATATTTTGGTTTGTGATGAATCTCTTACCGAGGAAATCCCTTCATCTTCAGAATTTGAAGATCTCCATGCACTGTATACAAATATATTCAATTATTATCATCGATATGAGAAGCCATCTATTTATCATGAAAGGTTGAATGATATATCAGATCAGGAAGAGTGCCCAGCCTTAATCAATCAAACATTCATTCAGAATGACACTTCATCCAGGATGTATCACTTTGATACCCCTTCGCAATCACAATTTCCGGAACATGTTTAATCACAATTTGATCATAATGATCATGTTCTTGATGACTATTGTTCTATTCTAAGATTGAGTGTGGGTACCCAGATATCATTTGTTGATCCTTCACAATCTAATATTTTTTACATTGATGCACATATTCTAATCACTGCAAATCTAAAATATGCAGAGCACAATGAGTTTGTTGATCCTCGTGAAGAAATTATAGCAAATAGACAACCCATCACCATGCAAAGCATAGGAAACATTGAGTTAATCCAGGAAATGTTATCATCTCAATTTTCTCTAGAATTACATTTTACTCTCTAGGAGAAGATACATCACCTATCCATGGATTCTATACCAATACTCCAACACGCCTCACATGATTTCATTGATGTCATAGGAAAATATTTGAAGCTATATTCAACTCAATGTTTCGCTCGGACAATCCACCATTATCTCTCCTCTCAGTATGTAGAGTACGTGAAATTTGAACCCAGGGAGATCTACATTGACAATGAGACACTCCATTTATATTGATGATTATGTTAAGTGCCTTTTGTTTTACTTCTACCCCTGGGATGAGCAATATTACCCACTCTGAAAATCCCTTATAGAGTACGTTGCATGCAATTTTCATTCATGAACCTCTCCAGGTATGTATCTCGTTGTTGATTTCCTTCCAGCAATCATATGATGATAATTGTAAATTTTATGATGGAATTGAGTCATGCTTAGAGGAATCTTACATATATGCATATATCATGAATCATAACGCCACTAAGTTTAACTTGTTGAGTGCAGAATTGTTTGAATCAATTTGTCTTATCCTTCATCTCTCATTACTTCATTCTCTACAATTGGCCTTCAATCAACATGCGATTGTAGGTTTGGAGTTACTTTATTGGCTTCATTGGCACTATGCTTGTACCTAGATTCCTTTCAGCAATGTAGGTTAGGTTAGAAATAGGATTAGCATAGTCGTCTTACTTCCTTTCTTCTTGTATAGCTTAGATATTTGTTTTTATTTTCATCTTAATAACATTGGTTTAGATTTGTTTTTTTTTCTTCAATAAATACCACCAACTGGCATTAGCTTAATTTTCAGTTAGTGGTGATTGCTTTAGTTTAATTTCCTTTTCATCAAAGTTTTTTTCTTTTAGTGTAATGCTATTTATTTTGTTTCACTAAAAGTTTGTCTTAATCTTGGTTTTCTTTTGTCTTCATGAGGAAACCATGTGCAGGAATTCTCTGAAAGGTTCAATTGCAAAATTCACTTTTCTCAACAACATTTACCCTGACATTGATAGTTAAGTAGTTGGTCACCCCAAAATGATGAATGATGTAGGAGCATCGCTCCACCAAAAAATCACGTGAGGAGCCGACGCATTAGCGCATTCAAGGAGGGAAGAGAGGCACCATACCTCTCATTTTGAACCTAAATTTAAAACTTTTAATGCAATTAAATGTGAATTGATGTTTGATGGTTCAAGGAAAGTCGATCCTTGTCTTTGTATAGGCCAAGTTATTGTAATGGGTAGAGTCGCCTTTAATGGATGACAATAGGTAGATCTAGATCTGATTCGGAATAGATGTTCATTGAATGAAAATTAATGAGAGTAGGTAGCTGGAGGGAAGGCTCGAGGAGCCCCTCTTTTGTAAAATGATCTTTGTATCAAAATTCATTAGTTCGGAAAAAAGAAGAAAAAATTAGGAGTTGTTGGCACTCTAGTTATTGAGATTTGTTTCCATTGTAGCTGAGAGCCTAGAGCTACTGAGAAGAATTGTATGAACACATGTATATTTCAGTTGAATGAATATAACAGAGGAGCATTGTTCCAAATGTCTAGTATTGTTGTGTCTATCTGAATAAATGAATGGTAGACTTTCTGTTTATTTGAAATTCTCTGTTATTTCGCGTTCTTGTGTTTATGTATGCATTTACATGGTTGAATGTATGAATCTATGAGCCTTTAGGTAAGATTCAATTGTTTATCTTCTATGAGCAAGTGAAAGTGTGCATAGTGTCTGCAAGGAGTGCGTTGACTGAGTCTATTTCGACTCATAAGATCAGAAGAGATAACACAAAACTTATGTATGCAAAGAGTGCATTGTGTCTGCAAGGTGTGCGTGACAGAGTCCATCTTGACTCGGAAGGTTCTGGAGAGATAGTTGAAGAATTTCATCCACAAGGAGTCCATGACAATATTTTGACTCAGAATTTTAGAAGGGTTAGCGAAAGTTGTCCACATAGAAGCTAAGTTGTGGAGGAAGACTTGTTTCAAGGCGTGCACATGCTGAAATTTCGACTAAGTGTCAAAGAGAGCATTCAAAGGAGGAAAAAGTTCAAGGAAGAACAAATCTCAGGAGGAAGAGTGGCGAGAAATATCCAAAGGG
>JASDQU010945362.1:19454-33533 GCA_032191745.1 Picea mariana
AAAATTAATGAGAGTAGGTAGCTGGAGGGAAGGCTCGAGGAGCCCCTCTTTTGTAAAATGATCTTTGTATCAAAATTCATTAGTTCAGAAAAAAGAAGAAAAAAATAGGAGTTGTTGGCACTCTAGTTATTGAGATTTGTTGCCCTTGTAGCTGAGAGCCTAGAGCTACTAAGAAGAATTGTATGAACACATGTATATTTCAGTTGAATGAATATAACAGAGGAGCATTGTTCCAAATGTCTAGTATTGTTGTGTCTATCTGAATAAATGAATGGTAGACTTTCTGTTTATTTGAAATTCTTTGTTATTTCGCATTCTTGTGTTTATGTATGCATTTACATGGTTGAATGTATGAATCTATGAGGCTTTAGTTAAGATTCAATTGTTTATCTTCTATGAGCAAGTGAAAGTGTGCATAGTGTTCGCAAGGAGTGCGTTGACTGAGTCTATTTCGACTCATAAGCTCAGAAGAGATAACGCGAAACTTATGTATGCAAAGAGTGCATTGTGTCTGCAAGGTGTGCGTGACAGAGTCCATCTTGACTCAGAAGGTTCTAGAGAGATAATTGAAGAAGTTCATCTACAAGGAGTCTGTGACAATATTCTGACTCGGAATTTTACAAGGGTTAGCGAAAGTTGTCCACATAGAAGCTAAGTTGTGGAGGAAGACTTGTTTCAAGGCGTGCACATGCCGAAATTTCGACTAAGTGTCGAAGAGAGCATTCAAAGGAGGAAAAAGTTCAAGGAAGAAGAAAGCTCAGGAGGAAGAGTGGCAAGAAATATCCAAAGGGAAGAGTCCTTTGAGGTTTCCTGGAATCATCGAGAGAGATTTGTCCAAGAGGGGATTGGGATCATTCCATACCATCATATCTGGGAGAAGTTGCACGGAGAATTGACCGTGAGATATTTTGGCATTTCAGAGTTCGGAGCATTTCGAAGTGTTGAGAAGCAGGATCGCCGAAGTTGCGAGGCGAATCTTAAACGTTGGCTATGAGGAGATACATGGTAGCAGATTATAAAATCTGGGAGTTAGAGGTCCGAAAAACTTGTGTGCAGAGTAAGTGAGATTCGTGAAGTCGCGAAATCTGGAACTACAATTGGACCGTCAGATCCAGGGAGACATGTGGCGTAGATCTGCAAATTTGGAGAAAAGTGTTTCGGAAGGAAACAGAGAAGGAAGTGGCAATATCGTCGAAGATCAAAGTGGCGAAGGGATTGGCTCGAGGTTATAGCCCGCGGTCACAGAGGAGAAAGATTCTAGTGTGAGACTAGTACTCACAAATCAGTGTTGCCAAGTTCCAGAGAGCGAAGTTGTAGGTAGTTTGAGCTTGCAGGTGACATCAAGGGGACATGTGTGTGTATTAATTGTTCAAGGTCTATTGAAGGCCCGAAGAACCGATTTGGTTCCAGGAGTTTGAAGATCCGAGACCGGGAAGTCGTGGAATCCCCAGGAGTGAAGGGGGGTTGCGTCAATGAAGAATATATGTTGGGGAATGCTTTACAGTTTAGCCAAGATGGAGATTGGATTTAAGAAATTACATCGGTTATTCACAACCTTGCTAAGGATTGTGTCTATTAAACATAATCATTGAGGTAATTGTGACTCCTTGATAGGAGACGTGTTTATCCTTGAGGAATAGGTCATTGAGTGTCAGTCTAATACGGATTATTTTCGGAACGAAATGAAAGAAGATATATTACAATGAGATACACATAAACATTGCTAGAAATAGAGAAATAAAACAATACATGATTTCTATTAATGAAATATATGTACAGAGACTGTAAAAATACAGAGTGCAAGACTCGTTAGAATGGTGGCATCTTTATCTCTGAGAAGATATGTGACGGCTATGCTCATTCACAAGAAGATAATTACAATGAGGCTCTGAAGGACTTTTTATGATAAATATTAATGCCAAAACCATAGACATCCAAAAACGTAACCCTAGGAGATGAAGCGTCAAAAGTCATGTGGGCCCCTTTCGAGTAAGTTAGTACATTAACTTCCTAGGGTCATAACTTTTGCATACTGTATCCATTTTAGGCATGTGATAGCCCATTGGAAAGGTATTTTTGAGAACTAAATATTATGTTGTAAAAATTAGACTTTGTCTACAGTTTGAATGTGGCAAGCCAAGAAAACATTTCTTAGGGCCCCAAAACGGCCCTGGAAGTACAGAAATATGTACTAACATGAAAACTTCCAAAATGAGCCATTTGAAATAGTTGGTCGGTGACCAATATCCACCTGTATGTTGTGTAGGGATTCACAACAGCCTCAGAAGTGCATAACCCACAATTTCAAATAAATGGCCCCATTACAGAGAGACGTGTTGAACTGAAAACTGCCAAGATGAGCCAGTTAGAATTTGGAATAGGTGGGTGGCCACCAATATCCACTTGGATCACATTCTCCCTCTAATAATTCAATCACAATGATCTTCGATCTCATAGATACTGATCAAGCAAAGTTCTATCAAGCACACTTTTTCTAAGGAAGAATGGGTGATTGTTAATGCTATAGTTATTTGTTTCCCGAAAGGAGAAATTTTGATAGACAAACCAACATTTGAGATCAAGTCTACTTCGTCTCCCAACAACTAGAATGGGTGATACTATTGGAGAAATATCAAATACCCCAGACAAATTTTGATTGTCGTTTTTTGGATTATTGAGATGATGATTTTAAGAAAGGTTCTCTGGATTTGAGCATGGAAAGGTATATTCATTTCAAAAGAAGGACAAGATTTAAGGAAGACACACATCTTAAGAAGGTTTGAACTAACCATGAAACATCAGAACTGTGGTTAACTGGACATGTCATGCAGTAACATCAATTCTAGAGCTTAAAGAAGTGAAAAGAAAATAGACATGTAAAGAGGCCAAAGCAATGGATGATGAGAGGTGTAATTATTAGCCAGCGTTAACACAAAGACCTATCTGAACAAAGTATTACATGTATTATCTTTCACATGGATTGATCGTTTCAAGAGGCTGCAAACTTCTAGCAGGTCGGAATGTGTGAATATCCTCTAAGCTGTTGGAAACACTCAATCTGTGATTTCTTTATCAGTCAACTGCATTTCCTAATAACATATTGTTGATCCTCATTCATTTAAAAGGCTTGATTTTTTTTAGTTGTAGCAAGAAATTGGACCGAATTCATCTCGAACCCTGAATATGTCATCTCCCCTCATTCAACATTTTTCTTCCCATTCTTTCATCATCATCTTTTCCCTTCAAAGAAATTTGTTTCTTCAATTTTGTTGTCTTATGACCTCTGATTATATTTCATGGCATACAGACCTCTCACCTTCATTTGTCTTTTCACAAGCAACACCTTCGCACTGGAAACAGGAACAAATCAGTGTGCATCTCTTTCCTATATCATGAGCGGAATTAGGGGTCTCTGTCTGAAAATGAATCAGAACTATTTGGGGATGTTGTGGCAGAAGTTAAACCATCACTGATCATAGTGGTTAATCAACAATCATCCTTGCATATTAGCTAGTGAGAAGATCCTATGTAATGGAGGAACCATCCACACACTAAGTATCTTCTCTCATGAAGGGTGAAGTGTCAAAGTCTAAAGGTTGAAAACCTAAAGGGATATCTCTATGTATCTAGGCATAGAAAATATACAAATAAATCTCAAAAGATGGTAGTCATCCTCTACCAGGATAAAAAGGGCATCGCTTTCCCCATCGATTGAATGCTAAGCATGCACTAAATAAGACGGGAAGGACTAGAAAGGAAAGTTTGACCAGAATAGGGGACATGCAGATATCTTCGGCAGGGCTCTGGATGCTCGTTGGCAGTGGAGCAAGGTCTGTGACGTCGTGGTGACTCCACCGAGGCTATGGATGCTCGCAGGTAGTGGAGAAACACCTGCGAGATATCTATATACACACCTAGTGAAAAATATTTATTTATCCCAAACGTATATCAACCCCAAGATGGAGATACCAACCTGGATCGTCGACACAGTTTAAGGAAATAAAATTCATCATCATTCATCCTCCATCTACAACAGACGAGCTCTACTAGCCGATATGAAAGCATCACCAGTGATCCCACCACAATGGAATCATTCAGGTAAATGTTACGCATTATAACCAGAATTGTTTTTGAACTTAAAAGTAAATTTCATGACCTTCTATATTTTATGCTTATCAGTTAAGAAAGACTAGCAGAGATTCTAGCTTCGCCCAGTGTGTCACCATTTAATGTTCCCGTACAACAGCCTCCCATGTTTCTTCTCTTATCCTATATCCAAGACAAGAAATTGGGCCCCCATTTAATTTATCCAAATGGAACCCTCGCACTCTCTCTCTCGTGCAAATAGCTACGCCCAAGTTCTCCTCACCCTACCTCGTTTTACCACTTCTGGTTACTCCACAGATCACTTATACCTGACGATCCGCACTTTGGTGAGTCCCCTCTTCTTGCATTGATACATATCATTCTGACATGTGCATCCTTCTTCCACATTTTCATTGACATGCCATTGATTTTCTCATCAGTTCATCGTCTACCTCCCTTTGAACTTGGCTAACGTGCTATCGTGCTTCTGCCAAACCTCACTGACTCACATATTCATGATCGATGAAATTCTCATGATCAATGTTGTCTCACCGATATTGGTCACATTATTATCGCACACACGCCTTTCGCCATCTATTTCACTTCTACTCATGTTGTTTCATCACATAATAGTGACGCTCTCTCTGTGTCGCTTCATTACATTGCTTATTGATTTACACGTTGACAAGTTTCCCTCTCATGTCGCAAATGCATCAGCAGAAGGATTTCAACCCCTCATCATCGTCAAGAACATAGAGGAATATCTGCTTCCTCTCGCCAACGTTGATCAGGTCAGCGTAGCCCACTTTCACCTTGAGGCTTATCTCGTTCCCCTTCCAACTTGAATCCCTTCTTGTTGCATTCATCAGTCAATATCCTTACATTTCCAATGATTAAAATATTCATGCCTATCTAGACAGTTGGTCATTAATTTCCTATCTCAACTAATTCGCTTCATATCATAGTCATAATCAAGTTTTAGTGTTCCCAATGGCTTTCTTCGCGCACATGGTACTAGCTTATTTGTTTTGTGTTTTTTGATGTTACAACTAAATATTCATTGTGGAAACCTCTCCTAGCATCATATGGGTTAATCATAACACCTATAAGTATTGTGTCGGTTCTGAAACGCACTTTGGGAGAAATTTGGTACTTTCAACTCCTAGACAATACTAAGCACATTGGACGTCAGTTGGCATTTGTGGTGTAGTTATAACTTTGTTCTATTAATTCATAATCTCAATATTAATGGGTGGATCAAGAGCATGTACATCACACATGACCCAACAACGGATGAAATTAAATTTGGATGAAGCACCAACAAACGTGGGACCTGAACTTTCATTAAAAAACACCTTTGGGAGCAATTTTTTGGCATCCATCAAAGTGAATTTTTCATCTCTGAAACGGGCTAATTGTATTATTCTCGCCATTACTAATCCAACGTAACTGCGGAATCAAAATCTGAGGTCCTAAAGTGCCAAAACGATCATCTAGGATTTCCCACGAGGAAAGCCTCGATAGTCGTGGCCGTCATTAGAAATGGATCCACTCAAATGATAGAACAACATGTGCAGTTATCTTGATAGAAACATTTTTCTATGCTCTCCGCATTGCAAAAAACGGCACCTCAATCGGGCATCGTATGAGGAAGTTACGGGCTTTTGAACTCAAGCTCTCATTGTCTCTCGCCAGTTCAACATGTAGAATGTTTCCAAAATTTCTTTCCCCAAAAGGAGTTCTCTTCAACTCTTTCGAGCTACACGAAGGAGTTCCCTTCAAAGCCTCCGAGCAAGTTCGAGGAAGTTGTTAAGAAAGTCTCTGAGAAAGTTCGGGGAAGTTGTTAAGAAAGTCTTCGAGCAGGTCGGAGGAGTTACCATCAACTACTCCGAGCAGGTTGGAGGAGTTACCATCAAGTCCTCCAATCAGGTCGGAGGAGTTAGTTCAAACTCCTACGAACATAAGAAAACCACCTTTCGTAAAATGGTTGTAACTTTTGACTCGGATGTCTGTTTTGTGACTTCTTTATACCATTGGAAAGGTATTTCCGAGCTATACAAATTTCTAGTTATGTGATTTGATAAATTCCTAATGCATGTTACACTTATTCCATCTCATAGGAGTTTCCTTCAAAGCCTTCGAGCAAGTTCGAGAAAGTTGTTAAGAAAGTCTCTGAGCAATTTTGGGGAAGTTGTTAAGAAAGTCTTTGAGCAAGAGAAAGTTCAGCGGAATTTTTTAATAAAGTGTTCAAGCAGGTCGAAGGAGTTACCATCAACTCCTTCGAGCATACGAGATCTGTCTCTCATAAATTGACCATAACTTTTGACTCCAGTGTCTGTTTTGCAACTTGTTTATACCATTGGAAAGGTATTTCCAAGCTCTACACCTTTATAGTTATTTGATTTGAGAAATTAATAATACATGGTACACTTATTCCAGGTCAGACGAGTTATTACTAACTCCTCCGAGCAAATCAAAGGAGTTAGTACTAACCCCTGTGAACACAAGAAAACCATCTTTTGTAAATGTTTCGTAATGTTTCACTCGGGTGTCCATTTTCCACGTTCTTTATATCGTTGGAAAGGTATCTTCGATATCTACAACTTCCCAATTATATTATTGAATAAATTCCTTACCTATGGTATACTTATTTTTGTATTAAGATCTGACACCTTGTTGACAGCCTCGAAGAACACCATAACTCGACCGCAAGCAGAGGAACCAGGAATCGAACTTGGGGAAGTTTATAAATGATACTTCAATTATTTTATCCCTCATTTATTTACATTCAAATGATTACTCTTGATAGTTTATTTGAAGTTACTCTCATCTATTGTATGTTGAATGTTGTTAGGTACCGAGCGAAGGAGGATCACACTTAGCATTCTCGTGATGGAATCTACAGCTAAAAACGATGAAGGAGTTATAATGAAAGACATAGCAGTGATGGAGGAGCAACAAAGAAAATATCAGGAAAATGTATGAACCAGGGATCTAGAAACTCCATGATGATCAATTGTCAAACTCAGAACGATGAAGATGCCCCCACACCCAAAGTCATCCATCATGATGCTCAAGACACATATGGCCGAAATCCATGTCGACCCACTAGCACTAGGAGACAAATGCAAAATGTAACCATTGTCCTTATTGCTCATCATTACAAAGAGAATGAGGACAAGCGTTGGAAGACGAAAGGTCACCGAGGGAGACGAAAGGCCAAAGGTCTTATTGAACCTCAATAAATACTAGAATAGAACCCAAATAAATGGCTTTTGGATCTTCAAACATTGTACACCTCTGAACTACTTCGGGAATACAGTGTCAACTAAAATTGGAGAATTGTCCTAAGAGTTTTCATGTACTATTGTTGAAACTGTTAATACGGAGAAACCCTCAGGGCCAAATTTTCACTGAGAGAAGGACTTGCATGTGTTGTTGTTTTGTTGCAAACTATTTCAAGCAGAATGTTTGTTGTTCACATGGGTTGTAAGAGCATGTTTGTTTATGGACTATTCTAATGCAATATATGTCTTCTTGCAGTTTTGTCATTCTTTCTTATATTACATGTCATGAGTGAATGAGCTGCTAATGTATGTGATATAGGGACTTAGACTATTCTGGTTATATATTCATGTGCATGTGTTATCTGACTTTATTTCTTCATTTCAGCTATCTTGGTGAAGCTATTGGTAGAGTTAGTTTCATGCTACAGCTCATTCACTTATGTTAATTCGCTCCTAGCTAGGATAGGTTAGATTAGAATTAGATCATGCTTGCATTTAGATAGTCTTCATCTACATCTTTCATTTTCACAACCACCCATCACTCACCCTCATCGATGGATCGAGTTGCAACCAGTAGCCAGAATCTGGATGGGTTCTTTATTCCAAACGGTGAGAGGTCTAATTGGGACATCTTACCGGGGAGAACTCCTTACTGTTGTCAGGGGAATTTGGACCCGTCAACAGTTTCCTCAATGTTGATGCCCTTGACCTAAGAACGAACATATGCTCTAAATTTCTTATTAAAGGCCCACTTACAATTGACCACTTATTGTTCGTAAAGAAAAACTATTGATACTATGTTTCATTTTTATTTAGTAATCTAATTTCCTCTCCTAAAATAAAGTTTCCACTTGTAAGTGTATTTGTAACTTAGTACCTCCTACATTGACCTCAACTCATTTGTTAAAACCAACAATGCAAATGAGAAAAGATGTCAATGTGGTTTCCTTGTTCATGAAGTTCATCAAACCACTAGTCTATTTGTTATTGATTCTTAATTAGCATGAAATTCCTTGGTTTTACCTTTATTGATTTCATCGCCATTAACTTGGTATATAGGTTTTTTCTTCATAGGTCAACCAATGACAATTTTATCAATTTATCAAGTAATTATCAATAGAGTAAATTAAAAAGTAAACAAATTCAACCATATTTTTGGAAATTCTTTTCCAAATTCCATAGGAATTTTTTAGGAAGTTATAGCTCTACCTAATTGGTGGGAGCTTTGACCATGGAAATTTCCCCTTGTGGGTTTTAGCCCATTTTAAAAATATCTAGATCCTCAAAATTTCAAAAAAAATAATGTATTAAGGTGGAACTTTCTCTTGCTAGAAAAAAAGTAAACTTATTGGAAATTTTGAGTTTCTCCACTTTTTAATTCACTCTATTATCAACTAATATTGAAAGTTTCATTGATTTCAAATTAATTCCCTTAAGATTATCAATATTCGCATCAAAAACATCTCTTCTCTCATATATTTTACTAGTGTTTGGATTAAACAACTAACATTCTTTCAATCTACTAACATAATCCAAAAGTATTCACTTCATTAACATTTTGATTAAACTCGAACCTCTTTTAATTAAGAATTTTAATTAAAAATTTTAATATATAAACATGACAACCAAAATAATTTTTTTTGGATATGAAATAGAAGGTTTTTCACCTTTCCAAGCTTCTTTCAAAGTGATGTCTTACAAATGAAAGGATTATGAGGTAAACCATCATCTTAACAACTCATTCCCAAAACAAGTCATTAAGCTCAACGTCCGCTATCATGCACTTAGCCTTATCATGAAGAGTTTTATTTTTTCTCTTTTTAACTCTATTTTTCTATGGTGTATATAAGGTTTCCATTTTCCTTAGAATTTCTTCTTTTCATATTGAATTGTTTAAACTTATTTTTAGTAATATCTCCTTACTTATCATTTCTCAAAACTTGTAAATTCTTAATTCTGGATCCCATGCCACTTTTGTTAAATATGGGTCCCAATGCCACTTTGGTCCATGTGCATACTAAAAACCATGCCACTTTGTTCAATGTGCATACTAAATACCTTTTAAAATATAAATTGTTTAATTTTTACTAAATAAGACATTGCCTAAATCACTACTCATAAGATAATAAGACATTTTTACTCATCCAATTTACAAATACAACTAGCATAATAAAACATTTCTACTCATCCACTTAGACATTTCTACTCATCCACTTTACAAACACAACTAACATTAGTCACTACTCAAAAAATAATAAAACATTTCTAAACATCCACTTTACAACTAACATTAACCTTATTTCATCCACTTTACAAATACACCTAACACTAGTCACTACTCATAGGATAATAAGACATTTCTACTCATCCACTTTACAACTAACATTAACCTTATTTCATGGTGAAGGTATAAATGGTCCAAATCATTCAACCTTAGCTTTTTTCATTTTCATTTAAAAAAATTATTTCTAAAGTTAATTAATTATAAAGGTGTTTTTTTCATTTTCATTTAAAAATATTATTTTAAAAGTTAATTAATTATAAAGGTTGAAATTCTTATTACATTTAAATTCCTTTTTTACCTTATTTTTAATTAACTCAATATATGGTTATTGATGTCATCAAAATTGTGAACCAATAAAACTCTATATCCCTTGTGAATTAATGGATTCGTTGTAATTTAATCCTAAACGTGTGGACCCTTTTGTGTATTTTATTTGTTTTCGCACACCTAGATTTGGGACCATAAATCATTTTTAAGTCCAAATTAAGCAACATCTTACTTGTTTTGTTGGGTTTGCATTCCTTTGCAAAGAGTTTGCGTGGGGTAAATGTTTTGGAAAAATTGTATGATTAAATCATTTATATATTATTTTATGAAATATGTTTATTTTATTATTAAAAAAATATAATCATTTTAATAAAAATTTATTAATGGTTACAAATATAATTAAACATACCTCAAAGTTATTATTATTATAAAATATTAAATGGGTTCATAACACTCACTAATTTTAAATTTTCACAAAAATATTTTTATGTTAAGAATTATTTTGTAAATAATTTTATATATAATTTTAATAAAATAAATATTCAAAATTAAATTTTTTGAAATATATTTTTATTTTTAAGAAATGAATTTTCTTATAATTTAATTTCATATTATTAAAATTAGATGTAAATTTTATACCATTTTTATAAAATAAATATCCCAATCAAAGACAATTCAATTAAAAATTTATGAAAGAATTATTTGCAGGAATACCCCTAACCCAAGAGATTGCATCTCAACTAAAATGATTCTTTGGATAATACATCCAACCCACAATGGAAAAGACTGTCGTGCATTGCAAGTTGGCTACATCCCATTATCCCATTTTACTATTTCTCTGTAACTACGACGTAGGCAAAACAAAATTTCAAAAGCCATGATATCTTCGTTGAAAATATTATTCCAGAGCGTTGGAAGCTACCTACACTCCATCACTTTTCTGATTGGGAGGGCCCTCGTGCTGCAGAGTCCAGACAATCTGAGCAGCTTATAATATATTAAAAAAAAAAACAGTTTTCCAAGTTTAGTAAAATTATGATGTCCCTTCTTTTCAAATATTCTATATTTAACTCTCATCCAATGGGGTATGCTTTTAGAAAAGAAAAACTTGTACTTCAAAAATATAATCTCCTGATTTCCTCTGCAGAGTCCAGAGAATCTGAACAGCTTATAATATATATAAAATAGTTTTACAGTTTAGTAAAATTATGATGTACCTTTTATCCCAATATTTTATATTTAATTCGCATTTAAGAATAACAATATCCAGTTTGCTCATAGTATTTAATGCGAGATGATTTATAGACCATTGGATTTGGAAGTAATTAAAATTCTATGACTTATATATTTTTTTCCACATTATTTAATGTTGCGTAATGAAATGGATATTGACTACCATCATTTAATGAAATATCTTTTTTCAACAACATTCAATACTGCATAACAGAGTGGATATTGGCTACCATTATCCAATGAAATATCTCTTTTAAGAAAAGAAAAACTTGTCCTTGAAAAATATAATCTCCTGATTTCCTGTGCTGATCAGGCTCTCCTTTGTAATGATATATATCTTGACATACTGTGCTGGCATTACTTCATTTTGCATGGGACTTTCAACACACCGTCATGGGAAAAGTAATGTCAGACAAGAGCCTCTATCAGAATTATTGCCTTGCAAAAGCTGGCCTCTATCAGAATTATTGCCTTGCAAAAGCTGACACTTGAAAGGTGATACGTTCGATAAATATATAAATGCCAAGATGGAAAGCCAGAACTGATTATGATCACCGGGGTTTTTCTTCCCTCTGCACCAACTCACCTTTGGCTACTTAAAGGCTAACCGTATGATGCCAACTGTCATTAAAGCTCTATGACTTTGATGTTTAGTTTGGAAGATGAGATACGGTGGGTGGGGCCACCCACAAAACATAAACAAGCGTGGGAGCAAGGGCACTCAAAACATCCACACTGTCACCTGGATGTCCACAGCTGGTGAGACCATTTCCATATTCGTTGCTTGTGAAGTGGGGCAAACAGGGAGCTTCGTGAGCTGTTCTGACACATCCACAATCCTTTAAGCCAGGCTTGTGAGGAAGTAAAGTTGAGTAGCTCCAAGCAGGAGTATGTTCCCAACATTTCCCAAGTCAGGGTGGGATTGAACATTCCCCCACACACAAACATTAGATCAGAAGGAAGATAACCACAAATGCCATAAGATTGCTTTAGCAACCAAGCAAATCACCATTGGAATCTCCTGCCCTGGATCTACTCATGAAATCCAACTTCTGATACAACTGTTCCAGCAACTCGTTAAAAAGTGGTAACATAAGAACTAAGAATTGGGAGGAAGACTACATCCAAACTAAATGTCAAGTGAAACAAAATGCAGCTTTTGCATTCCTGATATATGAAGGACATCATAACTTTTATGAGACTATACAAACACTCCAAGCCTACCAGAAACCCACATTTATTGGAGACCGCCCAATGATGCTTTTGGAAGATAACAATTGTTTCACCAACTAAAACATTATTGAATTTTCCCTTATTTCGTCCCTCCTTGTGCACCTAATCTGCATGCAAATTATGTTAAAATCCATTTGTTCGTATCACACCGCCAAATTATTGCGACTCTTATCATGGAATTCTCTAAGAAGAGTCAAGGATGATGACAATCTTTAGCCATGAAATTAGTCATCGGACTTATCTGTGCTTAGTTACTCCAAATTTTTACATATAGAATAACTGCAGAAGACCTTGCTTGCTGCTCGAAGAACATGAGTAATTAAGCACCATCTTGATTTACTGGGAATATTTTTCACCGAATCTCAATAAGGACCTGATTTTCTAGGACCATACTTTTCTTTTCTGGTATACTTGTCTATTACAATTTAAACAAAGTAATCTCTTCCTTCAACAATCGAGAATTGGCCTCCCGACATAGATGAAAATTACAACATGAAAACCAACTATATTTCATAATGTCTTAACTTTCTGCATTAACTTTCTGCATAAACAATGTGTAGGAAGTTTTGAGACATCTTAACATCTTAGTTTCTAGAGGTCAAAATCTTTTGTTTCATTTTTCCTGGATGATGGGTGGAGTGTCCATTTGAAACATTGGACATTTCAAAACTTCTTACACAGTGCTTATCAAAAAAATTCAAACATTATGACTTTCTACACAGTGGTTATCCAAAAACAAAATCAGTCATTATGACTATGACTAACTGTGAAAACCTGCACAACCAGCTATATTTGTCATTGTCAACTCTAAATAAACTCATTGCAGTATATTTTAAAATAAGGGTGGGCTGGCATCACCCAATCCCACCGGGAGATGGTTTTCAGCTGTCGATGAAAAAGACCTATATGTTTCAATTATGAGACCATTTTCTTACCAATTTCTTGTTGAAAGGAGTATTCATATATAATTCCATGTTTGTTCATCAAGTATCTGTATTTTCACCTTGGGAGGTTCACATTTACTGTTTGCAAAAAATTTATTACCATGGTGTATCCACTTACAATTTCAATCGTATTAGTGTAAGTCAGGGAGATTCACACTTGCTGTATGCAAATTTTTTATTATTATAGAATATATATCCACTGACGATTTCACTTTTTATTATTATAGTATATATACCCACTGACAATTTCACTCAGCAGTGTAGGTGATGCAGAGCACTGTCCAAATCATCGTACCCTAAAACATCCAACAAACTCACTCTAAAAAGGAGGGGTGAACAGGACAATGTACAATGTCTTACACAACACTGATCCAGAGGCCGGAGCATATGACAAATTGGCATCACATATCCCTGTAGCACATCTGTAACAGAGATAGGTCATAAGACAAATGGTATTTGATAGCATGGTCAGCAGAATACTTTTTCATGTTCTGTCTCTTAGTCGATTGGTATTTGCCAAGTTTGGTGCAATGAATAGAACATTTCCGTTAGAAGTTGTATTTACATTTTGCTAACTATATACGGCCACGAAGGCTGTGCAATTTCTTAATATATTATATGTGTTTCATACAGTAAGTTAATATATTATATATGTTTCATACAGTAAGTGCTTTTAAAAGCAAAGATGTCTTGCTGATGTGATTACTTGAAACAATATCAGATATTCAACATACAAACCATTGCA
>JASDQU010945364.1:4757-25001 GCA_032191745.1 Picea mariana
GAAGGGAGGAGATGAATGGAAAGGAGTAGAATAGTTCGAGATGTATTGGAATGATCAACTAGCGGAGGCTGAAATCATTGTGTGTATGCCAGAAGGGCAGATGTGATCTCATCCACGTAGGGAGGAAGGAATGAGGAAACATGACTAACAACAACGAGCAGGGTTGGAATTTCAAACTGAATAAGCACGTTAAATTTGACGGTTTAGACTATTACAGTGCCCATTCTACCGGTTTTAAGCTTGATAGTTGACGGTTGTAAGAAACTTTTGATCGTATTTGACGGGCAAATTGGCCCATGACGAGCAATTTGCCCGTCAAATTCCATCCCTGACAACGAGTGGTATACCGCAGCGGTGGACAACAAAACATAATTAATGATTGAAGGGCATCGTGTCGTCCTTCAACTTGTCTTTGTGAAAAACAAAGATTGTATATCTGTAACGGTGCATTCCAACTGTCCTCGATTTCTATCACTTTCGCGTGGGGCATGTTCCAAAGTAATGTAATTACATTGATTTAAATGTGCCAGCGCAGGAGAAAGTAAGACAATGACCAGTCCATTCAGGTATCCGACTGACTCCAACATCCAACTGGCATTTCCACTTTCTGTGCAACTTCTACAGAGAAACACACCACCGCCGCCTTTCCTTCCTACTCCGCGCAACTCGCTTTCCGCTACTTACTGCAGAGACTTTCCAAGAAATTAGACTTGACATCTTTTAGAAAAATATATGTTTCCTATTTTGGACCAGCTCCATGACATTTGATAATTATACACCGGAGTTTCTATTAATATAATTGAAATTTCTTTATAATTGAAATTTCTTTATGCAACAATTTGTGGTTTTGAGGGTCCCAAATACTTTCACATCGAGCCAGCAGGTTAGGGTGGGTGCATCAAATGGTTTAGATTTCGATTTCGTATGAGATCCAAATATTTTGCATTTATTAATAAATAAAAAAATTAATGATTATTTGATAATTTATTAATAAATAAAAAAATTAATGATTATTTGATAATTTATTAATAAATAAAAAAATTAATGATTATTTGATTTAGCTTTTTAGTTGATGTAAATAGATGTTTAGAAACTACGAATTCTCTAGATCTTATAAAGAGAAAAGAAATGGTTATGTTTTTATATAAAATATAATCAAAACATCACAATTAACTAAAAAAAAGTTAAATTCACTTTGAATTAAAAAACAAATCAATTTATATTAGAGGGAGATTGTTGAAGACATCATCTTTGAGAAAAACTTAAAAGGTGTAAAACCCTAACAACGAAAATGTAATAAAGTTCAGGTTTAGGATTTATTGTAGATTGGTTAGATATTTTGCTGATACAACTTTACTGATTAGAATGCTTCATGGAGTTAGCAATTTCTAACTCTTGGCAAGCACTATCAACTCTAAGTAGAAACCTGTACACAAATAGGGAAAGGAACAAGAAAAAATTATGGGAAACATCTCCAATATAATTAACCATAAATACAATCAATATTCCACAAATTCGTCATATAAGAAAAACATCACAATGCACACATAGATAATCTCACAAAATTTGGTTAATAATACATGAAAATGGGGAAGATAAGAGATTCCACATTCTTATCTTTCATATCCAAAGAGAAAATTCCTCTAACTTTGGTGGTATTATTCCAATATCTCTCTAAAATGTATCTTACAATATATACTAAAAAAAATATTAATAGATTAAAAATAACCATATCCAATCTATTTTCTTTAATTTTTTTTTATTAATAGATTAAAAATAATCATATCGAATCTATTTTCTTTGATGGGTTTTTTTAGATCTTCTCATTTAAAAAATATAATCATCATCAAAGAGGCAATATACCACAACATAATTGCTAAGAGACAGAAATGATTATAAATCTAGACATGGAAAATGCCTTTGGTTTGGTTAACAAGGTATTCCTTTTAAAATTTCTAAAAGAAAACAGGTGCATTGAAAATTCTACCTTGAGGATCTATACATTCATAGGAAGCTCGTGGATGGACCCATTCATATGAAGCCCATGGGTGGACCCTTTAATCAATGGAAGACTTGCTAAATTCTTCTTAGTATCTAGGGATCTTAAGTGGTTGTGTTATCATCCTCATTTTGGTCACCTATGATACATCACAAAGCAACAATAACACAACTTAATACACTTGAAATAATGGTTTGCTGACCAATTACGCATCATTCATTGCTAGTCAAATATGTAGTCAACCAAATCAAGGTTTATTCAAGCTTTATGATTAAACTGGTGTGATGGTGCATGATTGATATACTTTGATACTTGTGCAGTCCTTGCAAATCCATGAAATAGAGAATTTTGTTGCCCATAAATTCTCAAGGACACCTAAAAAGAATTATTCATTAAGTGCATGTCTAGTTAAGACTCCCATCTCATGAATATTTGTGTATATCGCCCTCATTTTGGTCAAATTAGGCACATGGGAGCCGATGCCTAAAGTTTGAGCATTCCCACTTGAACTAACTTTCATACCATCTCGATTTAGATTAGTTTTAACAATCAACAATCATAGATTTTTGGTATTCACATGCATCTGCAAAGGGTGCACCCCCTCTCCATATATTTTCATCTTAATTGTAAGACCTTAATTTCAATTTTTTTGTTCATTGTTTTCCTTTCTTGATTTTCTTTACAACATAATAATAGACAATAACGTGATAATCAACAACAAGCTAATAACAAGAGCACACTAACAACATAACAAAATAATAACAATATAATAACAACAACATACTAACAACATAAAATACACAAAATACGTACCTCTACCTGTAGATTAGTTTATTTAGTCTTTGGTTCTCTTGTTTTTGAGCTTGCCCAACTGCCGAACTGAATATTAACTTCTCAGTCAACTAGGAACAACCTCTTTGGCTCCCTAGCTCCAGGAATCCTTGTTGTTTCTTGGCCCTTGAGCCCAAAATTCCCAGCAACAACAGTGCCCTGTGAGAGTTTCCCCAAAATAATTCTTCCAATTTCCTCCTCCTCCTCTATCTTTCAGAAATTCTAAAACAAAAAAATAAGATCCTTCTTCCAAGTCCTCCTCTTCTTTCTTATTCTCCTCTCTCAAATTCCCCTCATTAATTCCCCAACAACCTTGTCCCCACATTAATTCCCCAACAACCTTATCCCCCCATTAATTCCTTCACCCACCTTTTAATAATAATAAAATAATAAAAGACTCATTTAATATATTTTAATAATTAATTAAATTTTAAATTAATTAATCAATTTGGGTTGTTACATACACCCACCCTTGAAGAAATTTCGTCACAAAAGTAGAGTAATTTACAATACAAGGGTAATGACACACGATTCATACATTTGCAACAAATAATCAACAACATCAATTTAAAACACTTATACAAACTAGTGTACATGTGCAATGCATACATGTGTGGCTAGCACATACAGGACTCGTACATGTACTAATGAAAATAATTATCACACCTAAAGTAATTCTTGTATGCGTCCAATCTAATCAACAAGACTATTCATTTCATAAAAGATAGTAAACTATTTAAATGTTCACGAAATTTCTCAATTACAATAATTTATCACAAGCAACATTCACTTAGATAATTGTAGTTTAGTTAAGTAAATATAAATATACATATATACACATTTATTTTTTTTTTCAAAAAGAGGAAATCAAGAAATTCTTCTATAAGGCAAAATCCCCACACACTCTCAACTACTTCTATTCATCCTTCCTCCCTAACTTACTTCCATATTCCATCACTATCCTTCATTTGTTGGAATATCTTGGAGCGTCAACTATATTGACCTAACTCCAAATAGAACCTGTAAGCAGAAGTGTCAACTCTCTTGACCAAGCTTCCCCAACAGGTAACTGACAGTCATCATCACACGTCTAGGGGGGTGTGAGCTAACACCATCCTCCCATGACTCCAGGTTTCATAGGATACATGGTGGGAAATGCCTCCACCCCTCCTAATAGGACTAGGGTCCACACCCTACCATGGAACATACAATGGCACTGTATTGTTGAGAATTTTGTCATCGTATATTCAGTTTTAGGAAGTCTCACCAACTGAAAAACCTGCACTTGTCCACACATCATAGCAATGCATTTGAACCAATATAATTTCACATACAAGATTCATACCATATTGTTTCTTAGTCGATGTTCACGACATCAACCTTTTATCATCATTATTCTCTAGCTATTTTATAGTGTATTGACATGCAGATTAGTCTATAACACAAACCCATACATATCCATTCATTACCATCATGTAAATGCATTTATTCATAATCTCAATTCGGTATCCACGTACCAACCACTTTAAATGTCAAAATTTTCAAGTTAGAAATATATTGCATAGTATCCATCATAATTCAAATAATGTTAAACATTCATAGAATTGACATTCACATAGGTTCATATGTCTTAAAAGTTCAAGTGTATCATTAATAGTTTCATAGTGAGTAGAAAATGAAGATGATTAGGCCTTAAGTAATTCTAGTTGTTTAAGTCAAAAGGTGGCATTACATACACCCAAATTTCGAGAAAACATATTCCCGAGGTGGTCAAGAAGTGAGGGATGATCTCGTTGTAAGGTCTCATCATCCTCCCAAGTAGCAGATCATGGGCTATACTTGTCCCACTAGACCTTAACTTGGTCTACCAGATGGTTCCTGAGTTGTTGGACCCTACGGTCCAATATGCGCAACGGTTCGACCATGAGGGTTCCCGCATCCGATACCTGCAATTCCTTCCAATTAAATTTATGATATTCGTCAACCACATAATGACGTAGAACATATACATGAAAAACATTATGAGTTTTATGCAAGTGGGGTGGCAGTACGAGACGATAGGCAACGGGTCCAATTCTCTCTTGGATTTTGAATGCTCCTATAAATCGAGGAAACAACTTTGTCCCCTTCCTGAACAGAATGATACTCTTATTATACCTGATACGAATGAAAAATTGAATTCCCACTTTATAAATTTGATCATTCCTATGTGCATCATCATAACTTTTTTGTCTATCTTGTGCTTCCTTTAGTCACTTCCTAATTTGAATCACCTGTTCTTCCATATCTTGAATCAATTCTGGCCCAAGTGTCACTCGGTCTTCTAACCTTTCACAACTCAACTATGTCCTACATGGCCTTCCATATAGAGCTTCGTAGGGTGGCATTCCAATGGAGCTATGGAAACTGTTATTGTAGGCGAACTCTACCAAAGGTAGGTACTTCTCCCAATGAGTTTGATTCTCCATAACATACATCCTAAGAATATCTTCCATAACCTAATTTACTCTCTCAGTTTTCCCATCTGGTTCGGGATGATATGTTGTTCTCAAGTTCAATTGAGTTCCCAATGATGACTGCAAACTTGTCCAAAAACTAGAAGTGAATTACGAGTCCCTATCTGAAATGATCTTTTGGGGTAACCTGTGAAAACAGATGACCTCACTTATAAACACACGTGTCACATCAGTGACATCATAAGTGTCTCTAACCAAAATAACATAAGCACTCTTGTTCAACTTATCAACTATCACAAGAATGTCAATGTGTCTATGCGATGTGAGCGGAAATCCCACAACAAAATCCATAGAAATGAATTCCCACTTGGACATAGGAACATCATGTGGTTGTAGGAGACCTGCTAGGTGGTGGTGGTCAGCCTTCACTTGTTGACACTCTAGGAACTTGGTGACGAAATGGACTACATCATGCTTCATGCCTGCCCAGAAGAAAAGGTTCTTCATGTCCGTGTACATTTTCTTCACACCTGGATGTGCACAGTAATTTCTCTATGGGATTACTTGAGTATGATGCTTCGAATATCCCCACCTTTGGGGATGCACATCCTTCCCTGATATCTTAACAATCCATCTGCTTCCGGGCTATATCCTTCATACTTCTGATCTACTTGCCTCCCACTCTGGAGGGTTGAAATAACCTTTAAATACCAACTATCTACAAGAAGTTTCCCCAACACACGCTCCCTCAGATTAACTCTTAAGGGTACCAAAGAGAAGACACGTGGTCTCCTGCTCAAGGCATCTGCAACGACATTCTCCTTTCCCTTGATGTATGAAATTACAAAATCGTACTCACTCATAAACTCACTCCATCGCCTCTGCCTAACATTGAGATCCCTTTGAGTGAAGAGATGCTTTAAGTTTTTATGGTGTGTTTTGAGCTCAAAGTTTCACCCCACTAGATAATGTCTCCATAGTTTCAGAGCTAGCATTACAACTTCCAACTCTAAATCATGAGTAGCGTAAAGCTTCTCATGTTTCTTCAACTTTCTTGACACCTACGCTATCACTCCTCCATCCTACATTAGTACAACCCTCAATCCTTGCTTTGAGGCATCCGTGTAGACTGTGAAGTCTTTTTCCATATCCGACACTCGTAGAATTGGTGCACTAGTTAGTAACCTCTTAAGCTCGATGAATGCAATATCACATTCTTCTGTCCATTCATACTTGAGCCCCCTTGCACTTAAAGTGATGATGGTTTTTGATATTTTAGAGAACCCTTCCACAAACCTCTGATAATAACCAACTAGCCCCATGAAGCTTCTCACCTTATGAGCATTTCTCTGCACTGGCCATTCCATAATGGCCTTTAACTTTTCTGGATCCACAAAGATTCCTTCACCAGAAATGATATGAACTAAATAGTGAATTTCTTTCTGGAAGAAAGAAAACTTCGACAACTTGCCATACAATTTGTTCTCTCTAAGGCACGACAACACCACTCGAAAGTGCTCCTCATGTTCTCTTTTGTTATTGGAATAGATGGGGATATCATCCAAAAGACCTGTACAAAGCGGTCTAAGTACTTTCAGAATACACCATTCATGAGGCTCATGAATACTTCTGGCGCATTGGTCAAACCAAAAGGTACTACGACACACTTGTAATGCCCAAACTGAGTTTGAAATGCAGTTTTAGGAATAACACCTTCCTTAATCCTTAACTGGTGATACCCCAATCGTAGATCAATTTTTGAGAAAATTGTTGCTCCTTTCATTTGATCAAAGAGGTCATCTATCTGTGGCATTGGGTACCTATTTTCATTGTAGCACGATTCAATTCCCTGTAATCTATACACAGTCGTAAGGAACCATCCTTATTCTTCACAAAATTTACTAGTGCACCCCAAGGCGAGACACTAGGCCTTATTAGCCCTAAGTCAAGTAGTTCCTTCAACTGCATTTGCAACTCACAAAGTTCTGGCGGTGTCATTCTATACAGAGTCTTGGAAATTGGCTCTGCACCAGGTTTTAGCTCAATGGTAAAATCAAGCTTCCTCTCAGGAGGTAACCCTGACAACTCTTTCGGAAAAAAAAATCCTTAAACTCCAACAATATTGGATACTGATCCAAGGAGGGTCCTTTCCCTCAATTGACTATTTCCACTACATACAATCGACAACCTTGCCTCATGCAACATTTAACCTTCATGGTTGAGATAAAGCATAGAGACACTTTCCTTCGTACACCATGGATCTCTACTGACCTTCCTTCATCGTCAATACAAAGCACCCTTTTTGCGAATCTACCATAGCTCGATGAGATTCTAACCACTCCATTTTGATGATTAGGTCATACGTCCTGAGAGCAGTGGCATACACCTTCAACCTAGTAGTACACACTCCCAGGTCTACTAGATAATTATCAATGCTAGGTCCTACCGCTTGTTTCCCCCCCGAAGCCATCTCGACTTGTTTAAAGTCTTCATGCTCATAGACATCCAACCCAGAGTTTTCTAATTTTTTTTTAATATTTTTTTTTATATATAAACAATTTTAATTAAATCCTTTAAAAATATATAATAATTTGAAAATACATAATAGTTAAATTTTCAACATCTTTTTTTTAAAATACTTTACTTCTTCTAAATTATATACTTATTTAACCTTAGACATGTAAGAATTAGACATGTAAGAATCAACCCGAAAATATGATAAAACATTTTCATTTAACTTATTTGTAATAAAAAGATTCCATATGTATATTTAATAATCTTTTTCCATTGTATATATAAAATATTCATTCAACCAATATGCGTTTCACTTATTTTAACTTATTTTAAACCACAAGAAAATCAAAATTTAACAAAATAATTAAAAGATTGCAATATGATTACCATTATGTAAATTACATCCCTGTTATTTAATCATGGTAATATCATTATGGTTTGAAAAGTAAAAAACAATTTTTTTTAACATTTGTATTTATATTTCCATAATTTCTTATACTTCTTGGCTAAACCAAAGACAACTCATTACAATTTTACGATTTATGTTGGACACTTAATTATATGTTAACTTATCACGATATAAAACTGATACAATCCATTACAATTTCACAATTTAAGTTAGACACTTAATTATAAGTTGACTTATCCTCATATAAAAATGGTTTCATAATGTTGTATGTATTAAAAAGTGTTTATGGTTGACAATATTGTTTTAGACATGGCAATTAAAGTTGCATGGATTTTTATGGTTTTCTTGAAAGTAATTCAAAGGTTTATTTAATATCATTTTTGTGAGCACACATTAATTCAATGCTTCCCAATATTCTAAGTACATCTTTCAATTTTCGTTAATGTTATTTATTTTCTACTGAAATTTTAAGTAAATAGTTTCAATCCGATAAACTTGAAAGGACACGTATTTACTAACTGTTTTCATTTTGGATATATTTATATCTCTTTGTAATTAACTTGTATTTGTTTAATTATGATAATTTTATCTAAATTTAAAATCACTATTAACTTTATTTAAATTTAGAATTTCTTAGTGCTTGGTCTTGGTCTTGGGTGATGACTTGTGTTTGGTGCTTGCTTCGACATTTGGTTTAAATGCTTGATAGTTCGGGGCTTAACTTGGAGGTTAGGTCACGAGTTCAATATTTTCTTTATATTTTTATTATAAGAGAGAAAATAAAATTCTGAATAAGGTTGAGGCCCACGTGCCCCCTCCCACTCTCAAACCCTACCCCATCCCTTCTTACTCACGCAACACACAATAATCCGCTCGACCGCCTCTTCCTCAACAATAGTCATGGTCATCAGGCTCCTTTCTCACGAGAGTAAATCCTTTCGGTGCTTCTCTGCAATAGCCAGTTGCCTACTCCAAAGGACGCCAATGCCTATTTTGTGTTGCTACCACAAACTCCGAGGATAATTCATCTGTCCTAGCCTCATCATTAGGCACAGGCCAAGATCAAGCTTGACAACCTTTTGAACTCGATCCTGCGGCCTAGTTTTCGTCGCTTGCCAATGCATTCAGCAGGCAGCTGGCTCTGGGAAATGTTGCGGCATTGATTGTTCCAATTGGAGGGAATTTAGGCGGGATCACCAACCTACTCCTGGGTTTTGAACCCCAGATATCACGGGACCTTAAGATTAATGCAGTGTACCCTATCCAGAGCTACAAACGATGCATTAATACTAGTAATGGTTTTGGCATAGGTTGAGTGTTTAACTTTTTTTTTTTTTCTGAAGTTGCTTCAAGAAATTCACTACAAGGTTGAGGATGAACCTTGTACCTCAGACTTCTTTGGGCTTAGGTGCCAAGTATGGAGGCATCTATTATTCCAAATTCGTATCATCCTTTCCTTCCTTCCTTCCTGTCCAAGCCTGGTGTTCCATATCTAGCTCATTCTTCAATGCGGATTGCAATCATCGATGACAAGTCGGGCCTGGAATAAAAATTTGTGATTCCTGCTACAGAATTCTTAAAAAATGGCCTCAATACCTAGTTCATCCTAACCCTCCATGAATCCTTCATAAAATTCTCAGATTGAGTAGACATGGAGTCTCCCGTTAAACCTCACAATATCTCCAGAATTCTTCACTACTTTGCCCAGAGCTGCAAGCTGTGATCGATCGAATTCCTTGCCGACCATAACAACTTCCCGTAAGGATACCCAAATCCTCATTTTCTCCAATCGATCGATGGAGACGAGCCCGATGAAAACCCCCAACCCTAGCACTGACAACCCCAATCCCAATCTCATTAATCATCATTCACAAAAGTTCATTTTGTTGATGATTCTCCCCCAAGTCCCACGAAGGACTATAGCGCAAACCCAAGTTCAAATGAATGGGGCTCGCACCCAACTTTCCCATAAAACCCAAATGAATACACTTCTAAGAAAAAATGGCTCAACCCGCTTCTACATGAAATTTTCAAGAACCCAATTCGAATTCTGAGGCCATGGAGGCCATGGTCTCGAATCTTTTCTCCAATGTCTTGGCTTTAGAGGCTACCTATTGTTGGGCCCTTCGTTTTTGGGACAAGGATTCATGCAAGTTTTGACTAAGCATGAGTTGCACAAGCTTCACCAAAAGATGGATAGCAGAGTGAGAAAGAGCAACAAAAAGCAGTTGCAAAAGTCAGCGCAATGCCAGCTAAGAAAAAAATGGTTGCAACAGAACAAGGAAGCGCACAAGACGAGATGGAAGACACAACCTAGATATATATAGGGCTGAACATAATTGTAAAAGGGTTGGTGTTGTTGTTGTTAGTTAGTTGAGCTCTTAGTTGTTGGTTATTGTAAGCCGAGTCAAGCAAAGTCTTGAGTCTGTGATGTAACTGATCTATTCGTCCGAGAATTTTAGCTCTGCGACATGAGTCCATAGTCAAGAGTTTGTACAGAGCGTTAATGTGTATCTCTGAGTTTGTAACTAAAGGAAGATTCTGAAGCTAATATGAAGAAGGACCTCAATTTTCAAAATATGATGTGTCTCTGTGTGTTTACTTATGCATTACAATACTTCTTTATGGTCTATAAGTTCTACTTGAATGGTTCTATGTTTAAATGTTGGTTCTCAACATACGTAGGTTGGATTCTTGCATACATAAGATTCAACACTATTTATGTCTCTTACGTAAGATCAGGATGAGTCCCGAAGGTTATGTGAATCCTCCTAAGTCTTTTCCCTACCCTTCCCTACCTTTTTGTCTCAGCAGCACTTCGGGTGAGACTTCTTCTCTTCGGAGGAGATGAAACTGCCAGTGCTCTAGACTACTCGGTACCTTTTGTTGGTAACCTGAGAAGGACCCTGGTCTGATCAAACTTGCACCAACAAAATGGTTCTGTTGCCGGGACTTGCGTAAAAAGGGAACCTGTAGGGAGAATGCTTCCGCGGATCCACATATCTAGTATTGATCAATGGTGGGAAAGAAACTGCAATGCCTTCATATGGAAAGAAGCGGAACTGAGGGGAAAATCGGTGGAAAACACTCGCAAAGCAATCTTTTACTCGGAAAGATTGAGCGACCAGTATGAGATTTTCTGGGTTAAATTCTCGGAAGAATTTTTCCACTGGATAAAGAGGCTCCAAGAAGCTCCAGAGTTCTAAGGGTGACTCAAGAGGATCTGTGCTTGGGACATCAAAAATCTCGCAACACTTCAGAGGCTGGATTGTCCAGTCACACGAGCGATTGATTTTTGGGTCAGCACCACATTAGAAGGATATATCATCGAATTTGCAAATGAGAACCACCAATCTTTTTCATGAGCAGAGGCGATTTTCAAGAAAGACGCAAGGGGAAGACTGTTGAGAGAAATCCCCCTATGGATTAAGGTTTTCTTGATGGAGGAGGGGATGTTGACTATGTCTCTGACTGAGATGGCAACATAAACACCCTAGCTTGGGGTAGGGTGAGGCAGGGTGAGAGTCATGGCATGAGAGAGGGGAAGGGTTCTTTGACAAATGGGGGGGGTTAGAAACAAGAAACGGACTCGAGAGACGACCGAGCCTTGAAGAGAGCCACCATAGTTGAGAAGTGGTGGAACGACAAGATCAAGAAAGAAACAAGACAGTCTGAGAGGTTGAGGAAAGAAGGCGGATCTGAAGAAGTAGAGGAAAGACAGATGGAAGAGTTGCAGAAGATGAGAAGACAAGAACGAATGGCTAGTCAAATATTAAATGAGAGAGAAGCACAGAGAGAACGAAGTCCCCAGGAGGTTGGACAAGAAGGAGAAGGTGAAGACGTAAGAGAGGAAGAAGCCGATATGAATCTTGAAGAAGAAAGAGAAGATTCAACCCCGATAATAGGAGAGATCGGGGATCTGGCCAAAGAGATCATCCCAATGGAAGAAAATGAGACACCCCAGATCAAAGAAAACCGCCCCGAAGCTAGTGGCGCCAACCCCGAATCACCCATACCCCAAGTGTCTTCTATACAAACAGTAAGTTCGATACTACCTTCTCATGCTAGTTCTGTTCCAGTACAATTAGTTAATTAATCACAACTAGGAAGTGCGAGTACAGGGAGGATATTGGGATCCCTTGGTAGATCGCAAGAAGGACCGTTAGGATTCATATTGATAATAATAACAAGATCAACAATGGTTGGCCACGCGGGAGGTTCGATTGCACGATACCCAGAATTTTGGGGTAAGGGCAATGAAGACGTTGAGCAACATTGGTTCTTGTGCAAAGCAATCTGGAGATCCAAAGGGACTACAGATGTGAATAAGATGGTCAAGTTTCAGACTACCTTGAGAGGTCGTGCTCTCAAGTGGTACATGAATATAATCGAGCCAGGAGTGCCAAGAACGCAAGGTCAAGCATTCACCCTTGGCTAGGTACGAACAAGGTTCATAGTAGATTTCAAACTACCTCAATTAGAACAACAGGCTATGTTTGAGTTGCATGAGATCTAGTAGCAGGAAGGTGAAACAACCTAGGAATACATCCAGAAGTTTAAATATGATATAGGGATGTTGGCACATCCAATCCACGAAGAACATCAAAGGGAGGGGTAAATTCAGGGATTGCTACCTCTAACTCAGATTCCACTAACACAACAATGGATAGCCACTTTAACAGATGCCTTGGAACAATTGATGAAGATTGAAGCCATGGTGGGATACCCTGGGAGCCTGAGAGTGACCAAACCCCCAACAGATACAAATCTAGTGAAACTACAAGGGCAGATATCGACACTTACATAAAATATTCAAGAGCTGATGATACTCAGACTAGGATGACCACAGGTTTGGTGCACTGGATGCTATACAGAATGTCATCTGGTGAATGAATGCCAATGAATAAGAGGAATGTGACCTCCTTAGAATCTGATGGTAACCCAACCAGGACCTACGGGATGAGTTACGCAAGTATCGACAAACTTACCATTCCATAACCCCACCCTGTATCATGCTTTTCCAGGAGGCCAAGCAACACCAACAACTAAGTATTGTGAAATTTGCCGAATCCATGGGCATGGGCCAAGACAGTGCCCCATTATGCAGAAATATTCGACATTAACAAATATAGTACACTATGATTTTTTCGCATCTACCACACATACTACCAATCACTGTAGAGCGTTGGATGCACTTGCAGACAGGTTAGACCAAACATTATTAAGGGTGAATGAAAACCCTCAGGGACCAGGAAGAGATCAAGGAGGTGGAGCCAGAGGAGACTTCAGAGGAAGAAGGACTGGGGGAAGAGGGCCAAGCAGATGTTATAACTGTGATGAGCAAAGTCACATGGCTAGAGACTATCCTCATCCAAGGCAACCATGGTGTTCTCATTGCAGAACCAACGAGCATGCAACTGAAGACTGCCCAGAGTTAATTGAAAAATGGGAAGATATAGTAAGACAAAGAGGAACTAACCTCATCAGTTCAGAAATCAAGAGAGTTATTAAGGGACAATTGCCCAACCTTAATGTCGTTACTCGAGGAGGATCAAAGAAATGAGTTTCTGTTGATACTCTACCTCAGATCCAGAAAGAAGCACCTAAAGAAGACAGGTACGACCCTCTGAAACAAAAGTTGTTCTTTAAAGATGCCATAGAAGTATTTCAGAATATTCATAGCCCTGAGATGCAAGAGAAACCCCCACAGCCTATTGCTTATCCTAATATGGCACAAGTCCCTACTTCACCCTCTGCACCCAGAAATATTGTAGTCATATCGAGACAATTAGAGCAACCTCAAAATGTAGTTGACCTTTGGTTTCAATTATTCTCTGACATTCTATGAATGATCAAATAACATAAAAGTTGTGGAATGCACTATACCTAGTTTTAGGGAACGAAGAACCCCTAGAAGCAAGAATAAGGGAGAATCTTCCTGAGAAGAGTACTCAGAGAGTGCAACGAAGAAAAGTATGAACTGGAAAAGAATTCAGACTAGTATCCCACTTAGATGAATTTGAAATTAAGGACGTCATGTTGGATATCTAGGATCCAATGTGAATATTCTACCTAAAAAGACCTGGGAAGCCTTAGGAAAACCTAGGCTGGCATATTCCCCAATTCAGTTAAGAATGGAAAACCAATATTATATCTTCCCCATAGGAAGACTAGAGAATGTGGAAATAGATTTCGCAGGAGTAAAGACAATGGTTGACTTTGAAGTCATTGAGATCATGGGAGATAAGGACCCTTACCCTACACTACTTGGCATTGATTGGGCCTATGACAATTATGCAGTAATCAACTTAAAGAAAGACACCATGACCTTTGAGGCTGAGGGAATCAAGGTAGTTCAACCTTTGGATCCATATGTAGGACCCAGGTATATAGAGCCAATAGACAATAATATGGAGGGAGAAGACTTGGATCAGTTGTACACCGTAACAACAGGAACAAGAGACGATTATATAAATCTGACTGTTGATGGATCAGTAAGTTGGAGAAGCATACAATCAACAGATGAAGATTCAAAATTGGATTTTGACAGTTGGCAACAAGGTTTGTACGAAATATTCTCAAGAAGATGAACAACTGTCATAGTGACCAAATGGATTGGGACTGAGGTTAGAGAACACCCAGTATATGATGGCACCTCAGAACTAGACAGTTTTGTGCTCAACATGGAAGAAAATGTTATAGAAGATTAAAGAATCTTAGTACTAGATGTAGCTTTTCAGAACACCCCTACTAGATGGTGAGCTAATCATAAATCCATACTCAGAACTTGGGATGAGGTGAAGAAAGATATCAAGTATAGGTTCCAGAATAAGGAGCAGTTGGAATCAAAGATGCAGATGAATCTCCAATTTGCGCAACTATTCAGTGGAGAATCATATCCTAGAATGCATATTGAACAGTGCATGACACAGTGGAAAGCTGTGGGGATACCCTCTCACTTCTGGGTCCAGGTATTTTCCCACTCTCTAGATCCAATACCGAAAGCTTGGTTCATACATGAGGAAACCATAAGACCGACTAGCGACTGGCCAACACTGGCAGCTCACTTTTGCAAGGACTTCTCATTTACAAGTAAGTACCCTGAGCTTGAAGTGGTCCTGCAAAAGATTAAAGAATTTCTTTTTACAAATAATGGTAATCAGAAATCAAACTTAGCGGTATGTGCCAAACATAGCCAATAATTTCAGAACAACCTTCATCTAGTCTCAACTGAGAAACCTATAGAATGCTATCAGATTAGCAGAGATGCAGAAATCCTAGATGACTTAGAGGAATTGAGAAACCTAGTCATCAAATAAACAAAGGGGAGCAGAGAAATTCAAAACTCCATACCCATCCAGACTGATAGTTCCTACAATCACCCATTAAAATTGCACAAAATCAACATAGGCACCGTAGAGCAACCCAAGATAGCTATGGTGGGAGACTATTGGGATGAGAAAACCAGTCAAGAAATACAGAGTTTGCTGCAGGAATATGATGATTTGTTCCCAAACATTTTTTCAGAGTTGAAGGGAATCAAAGGAGTTATGGGAGAAATGAAGATTGAATTGAAACCAGGATCCAAGCCTGTCAGACATAGACCATATTGTCTTAACCCTAGAGTAAAAGAGAAGGTGAAGAAGGATATAGACAAGATGTTGGAAGCAGGTCTCTTTTTTGCAGTAGAAGAAGTAGAGTGGGTTAGCCCGATAGTCATTCAAAGAAATAAAGGAACAAAGGATATTAGAGTCTGTGTAGACTACAGAAGCCTCAACTCTGCCTATGTGCATGACCCTTTCCCAACACCCTTTATAGATGAGGTGCTAGAACAGGTTGCGAGGAAGGAAGCATACTTATTCATAGATGGATTTTTAGGGTACCACCAAGTCAGGGTCGCTGAAGAGGACAAAAAGAAGACCACTTTCATAACATAATGGGGATCTTTCACATACAATGTGATGCCATTTGGCTTAAATAACGCCCTTGAAATTTTCTCCAGGATTGTAATAGCAGCCTTCAGAGAGTTCATTCACAAATTTATAAAAGTCTATATGGATGATTGGACAATATACAGCCTGCTCAAGGAACATGTAGCACTGTTGCAGATAATGCTTGACAGATGCAGAGAATTGTAGATCTCATTGAATCTCAGAAAGTGCATCTTCTGTGTACCACATGGGAATTTGTTGTTCCACATAGTCTTTCGAGAAGGAGAATTGGTAGACCCAACCAAATTTGTGGTGATCACAAATATGCCACCACCTACGAGTGCTAAACAATTGCGCTCCACGTTGGGACACATAGGCTACTATCGTAGGTTCATCTGAAGATATGCCAACATTACTGCACCTCTGGAAAACCTATTGAAAAAGGATGAAATGTTCCAATGGACTCCATAAAGTGATAAAGAATTTGAGATACTTAAGGAGAAGCTCAGCACAACACCGATTCTGATATTCCCAAACTAGGAGAACAAATTTCATGTCCATGTAGATGCTTTAGGAATTTCCTTGGGAGTTATCTTAACGCAACCTGAAGATGGAGCTATGGATCATCTTATCTATTTTGTGAGTCAGAAGTTGTCACAAGTAGAACGCAACTACACAACGACGGAAAGGGAGGGCTTATCCATGATCTATGCTTTGCAAGAATTTAGACATTATTTGTTAGGTTCTCATTTCAAATTCTTTACTGATCATTCTGCATTGAAATATCTAGTCAACAAACCTATTTTGGAAGGGATAATTTGTAGATGGTTGTTTTTATTTTAGGAATTTTCATTTGAAGTTATCATTATGCCGGGAAGATGCAACGTAGGACCTGATCACCTATCCAGATTAGAGTCAGGGGAAAGTGGCGGAGCAATAGATGACCAGCTCCCAGATGCAAACTTGTTTCGGGTTGAGGCCATACCAGAATACCTGGAGGAAATAGAAGTCTTTTTAAGTACATGGGCCTTCCCAGAAACATATTCCGCAACCCAGAAACGCCACATGGTTGTTAGAGTAGTAGATTACTAACTGATTGTCGGACAGTTGTATAAACTAGGACTAGACAATATCCTCAAACAATGTGTCCTAGATCATGAAAGAAAGGATATACTTTGGGAATGCCACAATGGATTTGCAGGAGGTCACATAGGAGGAAAGGCCATTGCACAAAAAGTACTACAAGCTGGACTTTCGTGGGAAACACTCTTCAAGGATGAAAAAGTATACGTTAGATCATGTGATGTTTGTTAACGAGTGGGTAAGTTGTCACGTCGAGACGAATTACCACTACAACCAGTTAGAGCTCTACAAGTATTCATGAAATGGGAGTTTGACTTTATTGGACCAATCAACCCTACATCCAAGCATTCAAAGGCTAGGTACATTATCACCGCAACTGACTAACTTACCCGTTGGGTGGAAGCAGTAGCTGTTAAGGAATGTTCGACCGATACTACTGCCAAGTTCATTTTCGAGAATATCATCACTCGGTTTGGATGTCCTAGGATCCTAACCAATGACCAGGGAGCTCATTTCATTTGTAGCACTATAGAAACACTTACAACAGATTCCGAGTGGAACTTTTTGGTCACATCCAAGCCAAAGGGGTATAGTAAAGAAGAGACCCAACAACATGTTGTAGAGGCATCACTCCTCGCCATGAAGTGGCAGGACAAAGTTGGAAACTTTGAAGGAGTGAAGGAGTGAGCCTTAGAATTGGTCCCAGAGTTGGGCCCTTCGTTTGAGGAGGTAAAACAAGAGAAAGCACAAACAAAAGAGCTGAAGGAAGAAGAAAAGGAGGACAAGGGAAAAAAACAAATTCTCTTGGTGTATGAGAAAGAACTAATCACTTGACTTGAGGGCGAGTCAAGGATTGTGGTCGGAGCTTGTTGGGCCTTTCGTTTTTGGGACAAGGATTCATGAAAGTTTTGACTATGCACGAGTTGTGAAAGCTTCACCAAAAGCTGGATAGTAGAGCGAGAAAGAGCAACAGAAAGTAGTTGTGAAAGTCACCTCAACTCCAACTAAGCAACAAACGGTTGCAATAAAACAAGGAAGTGCGCAAGTCGAGATGGAAGACACAACCTAGCTATATATAGGGTTGAACATAATTGTAAAAGGGTTGGTGTTATTGTTTTTAGTCAGTTGAGCTCTTAGTTGTTGGTTATTGTAAGTCGAGTCAAGCAAAGTCTTGAGTCAGTAATGTAACCGATCTATCCGTCTAAGAATTGGAGCTCTACGACATGAGTCTAGAGTTAAGAGTCTGTACAAAGAGTTAATGTGTATCTATGATTTTGTAACTAAAGGAAGATTCTGAAGATAATATGAAGAAGGACCTCAATTTTCAAAATATGATGTGTCTCTGTGTGTTTACTTATGCATTACAATACTTCTTTATGGTCTATAAGTTCTACTTGAATGGTTCTATGTTTAAATGATGGTTCTCAACACAACTAGGTTTGATTCTTGCATACATAAGATTCAACATTGTTTATGTCTCTTGCACAAGATCAGGATGAGTCTCGAAGGTTCTTTGGATCCTCTTAAGTCTTTTCCCTACCCTTCCCTATCTTTTTGTCTCAGCAGCACTTTGGGTGAGACTTCTTCTCTTCGCAGGAGATGAAAATGGCATTGCTCTAGACTACTCGGTACCTTTTGTTGGTGACCTGAGAAGGACCCTGGTCTGATCAAACTTGCGTCAACACCTATGTACAACTATTGAATGCCCACATGCCCTCTGATGTGAACAACATCTAGGCTGTGAACAGAGCTATCATAGCTCAACTCCATAGGCTCTTAGAGCTCAAGCGCTATTATAAAAATGGCTACAAGGAGCCCCCGCCTAATACCCACCCCCAGGATCAGTTCCATGAGAGCCAGTGTGTGATCAGAACATATGAGATGATGCTCAATAGGATCGAGTCTGAGATTGAAATGAAAGACACAGAGGTTGACATGGTTAGGGAACAAATTAAGAAAACCGAGAAGATAAATGTGAGATTGGAGAAGAAATTGCAGGAGCCAGAGATGGTTTTGAGCACTCATCTGTTTGTTAAATCTGTGTAGGAGGAATCCAAGGAATTCCATGGATTCGCTAAGATTTTGATTAATCAGATGAATTCTGTAGAGTGGGATTTAGATTCTGCTGCAAATTCAATCCATCTTGATATTAGGTATGCTAAGAAAACCCATAAGAAGTTTGCTTTCGAGTCCTATGTTTGCAATGGGATGTTTGGGGGGTTTGCGAATGAGGATTTTTATATCAATGGAGGGTTGTCTTCAATCATAGATCTTGAAAAACACACGATTGACTACTTTACCGAGTAACAGGACTTGAAATCAGAGGACCCTTTTGATTTTTTGGCCTCAAGACCCCCTAATTGCATGTTTGGGAAATTCTGTCATAAGAAGTATTTGTAGGTTGTGCATCTCAAGATGGAGGAATATTTATTTGGGAATATAGACTAGAGGGACCATGTTGTCAACGACATGCATCCAAGAATGGCCTTCTATAAATATTTCTTGAAGCTTTCCAAGGCAATCTGGCTTGTTGTAACAACCCAAATCAGATTGTAGATGAAGGGGTTGTAGACCATGTTCACGCAAAGACAAAATCCCAGTGTTGTGGGTGGGAAAGCCCAGGTTTCAATTTTGAAATCGGGCTCTGATACTATATGTAAGACCTTAATTTCAATTTTCTTGTTCATTGTTTTCCTTTCTTGATTTTCTTTACAGCATAATAATGGACATCAACATGCTAATCAACAACAAGCTAATAACAACAACATACTAACAACATAAAAACATACTTCCCAACTGAATATTAACCTCCCAACCAACTAGGAACAACCTCTCTGGCTCCCTAGCTCCAAGAATCCTTGTGGCTCCAAGAATACTTGCGGTTTCCTAGCCCTCGAGCCCAAAATTCCTAGCAACAACAGTGCCTTGTGAGAGTTTCCCGAAAACAATTCTTCCAATTTCCTCCTCCTCCTCTATCTTTCATAAATTCTAAAACAAAAAATGAGATCTTTCTTCCAAGTC
>JASDQU010945365.1:29879-41691 GCA_032191745.1 Picea mariana
CTCTTCTGATGGCGGACTGCAAATTCCTCAGTCAAGGCTTCAACAGTATTATTGATGAAATGTGTGCCTTGATCACTCATAAGGATCTTTGGGAATCCAAACTTGGTTATGATGTCATCAAATATGAACAGCATAGCTATAGTTGCACTACAGTCCTTGATTTCTCTTGCTTCGGCCCATCTGGTCAAGCACTATGTTGTTGTAATTATGTACCTTGCTCTTGTGTGCTTTCCTGGTGGGTTTATAGGTCCAATGAAGTCAATGGCCCATTTCTCGAATGCTTGTAGGGTCAGTTGTGGTGCTAATGGAATTTCATATCTTCTAAATGGTTTCCCAACTCTTTGGCATACATCGCAGGCTCTGGAATAGTCTTTATCATCTCTGTGTAAGGTAGGCCACCAAAGGCCAGCTCTAAGAACCTTATGTGCAGTTTCTTTTCCTGCGTAATGTCCTCCTGTGATGCCTTCATCAGCTTCTGCGAGTATCATTGGTCTCTCTACCTCCATAACACATCTTCTTAATATCTCATCAGGTCCCATCTTGTATAGATGTCCAGCTATAAGTGAGAAGTTTGCAGTGTGCACTACTAGTTGTTTCTTATGAGGAATTGTATATGCACTAGGTGCCATTCCTGTTGATAGGAACTAGACTATCTTTGTGAAGTGATCATCGACCTTTCTAATGGCTAGTAACTGTGCATCTGGTAGTGCATTCTCCAAACTAGTGGGCTCTTCTCCATGTTCCAACCTCGACAAGTGGTTAGGACCTTTGTTCATTCTTCCTAGATTTACTATGATCTCAAAGTCATATTCTTGAAATAGCAGCAGCCATATGCATATTCTCCCCCCCAAAACTATCTTGTTAACTAGGTATTTCAGAGTGGAGTGATCAGTAAACATTTTAAAGTGTCCTCCCAACAAGTAGTGGTGAAATTTTTGCAATGCATACACCATGGCTAACCCTTCTCGCTCAATAGTGGTGTAGTTGACCTCTGCAGTTGATAGCTTCCTGCTAGAAAAATCTAACAGGTGGTCAATATCCCCTTCTCCAGGTTTTTCTAACATTGCTCCTAAAGTAATGGAAGACACATCAACATGCACATGAAACTCCTTGGTCCAATATGGGAAAATCAGAATAGGCGCAGTAACCATTTTTTGTTTCAGTGTGTCGAAGCTATGTTGGCATTCTTCTGTCCAACTAAACTGACAATCTTTCTTCAAAATATTCTCCATGGGTGTTTTAATTTGGGCATAACCTTTAATGAACTTCCTGTAATATCCTATGTGTCCCAGCATAGTGCACAGTTGTTTGAATGAAGTAGGAGGGGGTAGATCAACTATAATGGCTATTTTGGATGGATCTACCAACAACCCTTTCTTGCATACAATATGACCTAACAACACTCCAAATGGTGAAAAGAAGATGCATTTCTTTAGGTTTAAGGCAATTTTACATTGCCTGCATTTATCCAGCATTAGCCTTAGACATTCAATATGATTCTTCAGTAAACTAAAAAYAGTCCAATCATCAAAATATGCTTCTATAAATTTATGCAAAAAATCCTTGAATACTTCGACCACCACCCTGGAAAAGATGGTTGGGGAATTCTTCAATCCAAATGGCATCAYTGTATATTGGTAGGATCACCATTCTATTGCAAATGTGGTCTTATGGCAATMTTCCTTGGCAATGTAGATCTAATGGTATTCTGAAAATCCATCTGTAAAAGAATATACTTCCTGGCCTCCCATATTATCTAACACTTCATCGATGAATGGTGTAGGGAAGGAGTCATGAAAACAAGAATCATTCAGCTTCGTGAGATCTACACATATCCTGATCTCTCCTATCTTCTTGTCTTGCACCACCATAGGGATAATCAATTCTGACTCTTCGACAGGTTCTATAATCCCTGCTTCCAGCATTCAGTCGAGCTCAATCTTCACTTTCTCCTTATGTTTAAGGTTCAATCTGTAAGTTTTTTGTTTGAATGTTCTTTCATATTTCTTTAAAGGAATACTCATCTCTCCCATAGGCCCTTTAATGCCCTTCATATCAGTGAACTTGGTTGGAAACAAGTCCTAATATTCATGTAGTAACTCTGTAATTTTGTCAATGGTAGCAGCATCCCAATAATCTCCAACCTTTGCAAACTTTGGTGACTGCTCTGTCCCAATATTGACCTTATTAATCTTGATTGGTTGTCCAATGAATGGTAGCTCAACTCCTGGTCCTTCCACATCTTTCTAGCCTTATGTTTCTGTGATTTTCACCTTCCTAGGATCATCGTCTTCATTAGCATTGATGTTGTAACAGCCTTGCTATTTCTAGAGAGGTGCAGTCCATTCGTCCTCTTCTTGTTCCAAAGGAAGGCTAGATGCCTCCTCAAATACTTTCTATCTCATAATATGTAATGCTTGATCTACTAAAGGATATTGAATTTCAAATAAGAAGGTGGTTACAAAATTCTAAGACATACCTTTCCAATTTGTAGTGATGAGGCGCAACGCTGCTTGAAGGTACCAGTTGATAGGTGTCGTGTCCAGTGTGTTGATGAATTTGTGCACCCATTGTTCTTGGGGAATGTTTCTCCATGCTTCCTCACAACTTTTCACATGGTCCTTTGGACATCTTCGACCTGTGTAGTGATCTTCGCAGCCTTCTACTTGTGCTGAGAACCGCGTTGTCATCATGGTACAACATTGTACCCATTTTGTAATGTTGTTTTTGTGTGTCCCCCACCATATTTATGGGGTTTCTTTTAGGGCCTCATCCATCACCAACAATATTTGTTGTATTGGTACACTTTCTTCAAAGTCCTACAAGAAGGTCTCTAAAGGATTTAGACCATCAAAGGTGGGTAAGTTACTTATTGTTGTGTCGATCCAGTGAACTTCTCTGGTTAATATAGCACATCTTATTGTAGATACTCCGTACATATTATTCTGCCATTTTTCCAATGCTTCTTCTGATTCTGATGAACATGCTCTATCACTTATCCAGCTTAGGTTCCCATCAGCGGTAGGATTAATGTAATCATGTTGTCTAGCTGTTAATTTGTATATGTTTTCCATTTCATATGCGTGGTCTTCTTCTATGATAGATTCTATGTATCGTTGACCTTCATCTGGATCTAGAGGTGCAATGACCCTAAGGCCATGTCTTTCAAAATTCATACATCTCTTCTTCAAATCAACCACAGTGGAATTATTGAAAGCCCAATCAATTCCTAATAGCACAGGGTAAGAACAATTATCATCAACTATCTCAATTACCTCAAAATTTGCAAACGTTCTTACTGCGTCGATGTTCATTGGGACATGCTCCAATCATCCAAAGGGGTTGACAGCTTGCTGATTGGCCATCCTGAGCCTGATAGGGGAATAGATCAACTTTGGTTTTCCCATCAGTTCCCAGTTTTGCTTTGTCATGAAATTGACTCTGACCCTAAGTCAAGGACCACATAATCTATCTCATACTCTCCTATTTGAGCATTCAAATGTAATTCCTTATTGGTCCTTCTCTTCTTACCGATTTGATGTACTTCCCTATTCAGTAAGGGGTCTATCTTTCCTAGCTCATATTGTCTGATTAAATTTTGTAGTTCTTGTACAATGCTTTCATCCTTAATCAACTTAATACAAGTATATAGAAATTACATGAGCTTGCTTACCTATTTTCCTTCTTTTGGTGAAGTAGACTGATCAAATGCCAAAGGAATTCCATATTCTCTCACTTCTGGTCTTGTCTTCGACGAGGAAACCTAGTCTTCAATGAATTCTTTTCTTGCCTCCTCAAACATTTGTCTTTCTTTCTTTGCATCAAAAATTTGTGTCTTCTCTGTAGCTTTTTTGATTCCTGAGTCTTCTGTAGTATTTCCTTGGATCAGTCTGTCTTCTCCTGTAACAGTACATCCTCTAGTGATAACATCGAATCTAGGGTCTTCTCCGTGAGGTTAAGCATATATCAGTTGCACTTGTGGGTTCTGTTGAGGTCCTTGTATTTCCTAAATCTTAGCTAGCATCACAGGACAATATTCTATAACATGTTCAAACGAGCTACAGTATCTGCAAGTAGTACAAGGGTTCTGAAAATCCCTTGCGAGGTGTCTTGGTTGTGCATAGTTATAACAAATTATGTGTCCTCGGCCTCAACCCATTCCTCCTCCTCATCCTCTTCCTCTAAATCCACCGCGAGGATTGAAGTTTCCTCTCCCATGGGAGTTATACTGCATAGTGTTTCCTTCTTGTTGTGCTTCACCTTGAATCTTGTGTATGTCTCTCGACCTTTCATGCATGAGATCATAAGCCCTATAATCCCTATCATCATGTCCCATGGATTTACAGAACATGCAATACAAATTTATGGGTGTCTGAACATATTTTTGCAAGTAATAGCACTCACCAGGGAAATGTCTATTTCTGCATACCTTGCACCAGGGTAAGGTGACCTGCTTCAAAGGGCTCGGAGCTCCAGAATCCAAGTATTCATTGAATAGGGGACAACGTTCCTTGTCATGGCCTTCTAATCTACACCTGACACACCACATGCCTTCTCTTTTATATTTTCCCATGTCTTTCTTCATATCTTCGACCTGCAGAGACAAACTAGTTAGTTGACTCAAGATCTAACTCATACCTGAGTTGGATTCTCCCATAAGGGATAATTCTAGTTTCATGGAGATCTCCAGTGGCTCAGACTATGAAGCAATCTTTTGTTGCATCAAAAGAACTCTGATGTGTGGTAAGAGGGAAGAAATGAACCATTCCTTTTTCTTCTCATATGGGATCTAAAAATTCAATCGGCCTATTAAGGTCTTGAATCTTTGATCGAACTCCCAAACAGGTTCGGCTGCCTTCTTCTTGATCTCTTTCAACTCTATAATACATTGTGACTCTAATTTGGGTTTCTTGAACTCTGAAATCAATGCATTCTTGATCTCATTTAGTGGCTTAGGCTGTGCAATTCCTTGGACAATCTTCATGTACCAACTCATTGCGCGGTCTCTTAGGGTAGTGCTAAACTGGGTTCTTTTGACAGCTTCGTTGGTGACATTTTTAATATTCCATACGGCTTCACATAGGAACTAGTGTTGATCAGGATCTTCGGATCCATCTCCCCTAAATATGGGAAGCCTCATCTCATCTACCATAGATCTTCCTAGGTTTCATGTTGAGTATGTGGTGGACTACTAGTAATAGTACTCTGAATGGTTTGGTAACTCTGATTACTCTGATTGCTTAATGTTGATGAACCAACAGGAGTATTAATAGTACTTACTTCAATATTCTGCACAGTTCCTAATATTTCTGGCTCGTCCCGGCGAAGTTCTTCAACTTCCTCTTCCTCTGCCCTAGCTGGTTCTGAATGATATTCATCCATCAAGTTTGCCTCTTCTCCACTGTAGAAACCCTTGTCTCTGTATTTCTACTTGAACATGTTCACAATATGAACTTCTCTGAACACTCTCCCAATGCACGTATGTCCAGCCTCTGTGTCGTTGTCTCTGTCTGAATTCCTGAACATTAGCTTCTTCAAATCCGATCGATCTACTATATCTTCAGGATGTTATTTTCATGCAATAGCATCTTGATCCTTAACTTCAGGAAATGTAAAAATTTCCCTCTGGGTCCCTTAAAGAAATATCTCTCGGCATGGCTATACGACTCTACTCTGTCAACAACAAACTCAATGATGTGCCCTCCAATGGTGCTATCAAACCAGTGATCTACTGCTCGGGATATGACGTTATCATCTCTCTTGACCTTCTTGATCAACTCCTACATCCAAACTATAGGAGGTATAGATCTGACCTCAAACTGGGTATCTTCCAACTTGGATAACCACTCATATAGTTCCTGATGGATTCCTCCAAAGTATATCTCGTGTATATCAGTAAAAATATGTCTCTCCAACCAATCCTTTGTACTAAGATTAGGGTTCTTGTTCTAGGCTTCAGCGAAGTCCTTTCCTTGATCCTTTATCCACTTTTGAATCTTTTTCTTTGATGGGAACCACCTTGACATTCCCTCGAGAAGATTTTTGTCCCGACAACGGAACCTTTTGTTGGCACAGGGGCAAACCCAGGGTTCATCTCCAAGAGCGCACCAACAAGCCCTGAATACTGGCCCTTTCATCAACACCTACGAAGCAGATGTAGTCTCACCTAAAGAAGTTATGGGGGGGTTGCAATACAAAGATGTCTACAACCAAGGGGAATATCAAGTTGATCTAATACAATAACAACATAGCATTCATATGTCACTTATCAATTTAGATCTACTCTGCCCATCTATTTATCAAATCTAACATGGTAATGCAATCATAGTATATCAAATGGCAAAGATAGAATACCAATCACACATAACACAAGATATATGTGGTTCACCCTCTCTCTAGGGCTACGTCCATAGAACTACACTTTATAATATATTAAGATGAAGCATACAATTCTTGTCTTCACTCTTAGCTAGCAGATATTCTCTCTTATCCTCTCTTTCTCTCCCCTCCCTGTGCACTGAGCTGAAGATCTTACAATACCATAAGCCTCTCCCACTTAGCACTTCTCTCTCACACAACAATAATCTCTCACAACATACCAACAACAAGTAGATCAACACTAGTAACAATAACAATAACCCAACCCAAGTCCTCTTGACCTTTATTTATACATTACAATAGCTCACCGACATCCTTAGGCCAAAACCTAGGTGTCCAAAACCCTAGATACCAAAACCCTAGGTGTATAAAACCCTAGGTCAACTTGACCCATATTTTCAGGGCTTCGTCGACCTGTCTTTCTTTCCTTCTCGCGCAGTGCTCCAAATCATCCAATGGTGGATTTATGAACTTTATAATTTTTCCACAATCCTTCTTTTTTTCTAATCTGTAATCCTCAATCTCTTTGTCCAATGGGTTTCTTTCTTGAACTTCGCTCCGCCTTTTCTTCTCTTTTTGCTCACTTCGACCCAGTAGCAGTCACTGTGTCTTCCGCACAGTTTGCATTCTCCCTTTTCTTCCTTGATATTCATGTACTTTCATAACCAAGGGCCAACAAGTGGCGAAGCTCACTGAGTTCATCCAGCAACTTCAAGCGAGCATAACGGATTTGAATATCCAAGCAGTACCAAGCACTCTGCAGGAAGTGCACGATCAGAGGGAGGAAGCTGCTAAGAGCGCAGTTGGAAGGATCAGAGCCCTCGCTTCAAAATGCAAATAGTTGAGTGACAGAAGCACAAAGACTTATGAATTCCTTATAGAAGATCCAGAGCTAAGGAAACTGGAAACATAGTTATAGGAGGCACAGCAACAGGCACTGTCAGTACAGGCATAGATGAAGATACTCACTGTAGTCAAGAGAATGAAAATATCACAAAAATAGTGCACGGTAAAACAACAGATTACTTTCATCTAGGGAAGAGTAATGGAATTCGCGCAGAAGATACAACCTGTGTAGGATGATGCCTACAAGGTGTTTGATAAAATTGAAGGACAAGGCTCTCAACTAGACCAAGTGGTTGCGACAGTAGAACAGCACCTAGAAGGGCCTATTACAGAGAAGATGATATAAGAGTTTGTTGAGCAGGAGGCTCTGGCGAAGCAGCAAGTCGAGGCAGCCCGAGTGAAGCTCGAGGCCTTCAAAGTAGTGTTTCTTAGACCTGAGTGACTTAGGATGAGTCACAGGTGAGTGTTGGGGGCATGTTGGTCCTCGACCAAGTTTTGAGGAAATCTTGGTCACGTTTGACCACTTTTTGGACTTCAACGTAGTGATCAAGGAAGGAGCGCCTAGGCGGAGTTGAGAGCATGGATCCCACTTGTTTTGTGGGATTGTGGACCCAACAAGGGGTTCATTAGGTTTTTTGTAATGATTTTTGGGATGTCAGCCCATGGGTTTACCCATGTTTATGCCTTATTGTAAAAGTATAAATAAGTAAGGATGTAATGTAGAGGGAATCAATAGTTTTGGGAAGGCTAAGTGTAGTAGTTTTGAGTTTCTTTGTGCAACATAATGAGTATGTAAGGCTTTGTGCTTGATAAAGGAGTTGGATTTGTGCCTTGACCTAGTTTTGGGAAGGAGGATCTAGCGCTAAGTGCACAGATCTCCTGTCCTCTACGAAGCTTAGCTCCATGGCTTAGTGCACAGGAGTGGGTGAATGTAATATAATTGAAGAATAATAAAGGAGACGAATCAATTGGTGGACATATCCCCACACTGGGGTGAACCATGTATATCATGTGTCTTTGGTGTGTGTTGTGCTATGTTATGTTTTTCATCTATCTGCTTAGCTCTTTTGTTATGTATAATGGATAGATCTGATGTTTCTTAGTGCTTCACTTGTATTTATGAATGAATGTTAGATATAACTCTGTGATGTGTGGTCGAAGTGCTTAATCTCTATTGTTACTATGTCAATATATCTTAGGGTTTCATTATGCAATGTTAATGAAGCTAATGAACTAATTCATATCATCTCCTAAGTGTTATTAAATTACTTGCAAAGTGTTGTAATCACATATCTGTGTCCCAGCTTGGTTACAGACACCTCATTCTTGTAACCCCCCTGCCTCTACCTCAAGTGAGACTTCGCCTGCTTAGCAAGTGTTGTTGAAAGGGCTGGTAGTTAGGGTTTTGTTGGTGCGTTGTTTAAGCATTGAACCCTGGGTCTGCCCTTGTGCCAACAGAAAGATTCCACCAACCTAGAGATCGGTAGGGAGGTTAAGGAGATATTTCAAGTAACTTGTGAGAAAATAAAACTGGAGAAGGAGGAGGAGAAACAACACACAGATAAACTAGAGAAGAAAATTTTAGAATTTTACAACATCATACCAGATTGCGCATAGGAACTGGAAGGAAAAGCTTAAGAAAATATACAAAAGATTGTGCATACAATGGAGACTATCAGCAAGAGATAGCAGAATTAATAGAAAATCTTACTCCAATCACACCCCCAAAGGTGATGGAACTGAGAGAGTAGGAGGCTACTACACACGTAGATATCATAGTGTAGGAAGCTAAAGATGGTGTGTAATTGTATGATAGGATTGTGCATATTTGGACCAGCTTAGAAGAAGATGAGAGGATCCAACAGCTGGAGCAGAGAGAAGAGAAGTTGAATGTTGTAGTTTAGGATTTGAAGTAATGGTAGAAGAAAATGGAAATATCTCAGAGACTAAGCGCCATGTGGGAGATGAAAAACTTGCAGGCAGAGGTAAAGGCCGCATAAGAAGAGAAACAATCATGACAGGATTAGTTGGGGCCCCTACAAAAGAAAGCAATACAAATGATAAAAGCATTGGAAACAAAGAAATCCAACATGGAACAGGTACATGCAGAAAGTAGGGAAGTGTTGAAAAAGCACATGAAAACGTAGGATGTGGAGATATTGGCAAAGAATAATGCACAGATAAAGGTAAAAGCAGATGAACTAGAAAAGAAGTTTCATGCATTGAAGAAATAAGTGTGGGAGGCACACATGGCTTGAGTGGCTTGGGATGATCCATAGGTTAGTGTTGGGGGCATGTTGGAGCATGCAATTTTGGGAGTTAAGCGCAGTAAGAAAGATAGAGTGGGCCAAAGGGAACATCGTGTGCCAGAAAATAAGGAAGACCACCACGACAAAGGGCAAAGGAAGCAACATGCGACAAGATTTGCAGAAATCCAGTGCATATGTGGACAAACCTAGCTATGTTAGGGTTAGGGTTTTGGAGTCATAATGTAAGGGTTTTAACCCAAATTTGTTGTATAAATATAGGATGGATGAGGTAGATTGGGTGATCCTATTAGTATTATCATATCTTTGGATAGTATATTTGTTATGTCTTTGTTGAGAGGGAGTATTATACTTTTGGTTAGAGTCTGTATTTTGATGAGAGTTGTGGAGCTATGATAGAGTTTATGTAACTAAGGGTCAACTCACAAGTTGTAGAGATTAATGTGACATTGGTCAGCCTCACCATTATACACATGATGTAATGTGTGCTACGTTATTTTGATGAAGAGGAAGAAATAAAAAGAAGATCTGTGTGGGCGTATCCCCAAGGGGGTGAACCACGGTAAAACCTTGTGTTGCAATGTGTATGAATGTTTTGTTATTTTTGCAATCATGGTTAAACGGTTAGATAAATGAGTGGTTTTAACTACAGTGCGCACTAGAATATGTATGAAGAATGAATGAAATATTACATCTGATGAATGGTATAATAGAATGCTTGTTAAAGTAGAAATATAAGTAAGAAGAAGAACCCCAATCCATTCCATGATTGCAGACACCTACATCCTGCATTCCCCATAAACCATCTCGGGTGAGACTACACTATGCACTCTGTAATTTCCCCAAGGCCGAGCCCTGTTGTAAATCATGTTTATGAAATGAATTGTAATTATGTTTTATAGGTTGGTGAGCCAAGTTAATATAAGTTGGTGGGCTTATGTGATTGTTAGGCCAGAGAGCCTAAGTGTTGAAGGCCAAGAGCCTGGTTTTGTACATGTATCTATGCACATTATTAATAAAAATGTAAACGTTGCCGCATGTAGACTGACCACGATGAATGAGTGATGGGGGACTAAGCTTCCACAGAGTGGGCAAGGGATTAGGGGCTGGAAGGTGGGAAAATGGGGATAAGTGTGGAGCCTAGGGGCTAAACCTAAGGGCTTAACCAAAAAGAATGTGAATAATATGCTTTATCCTAAGTTCTTTTGGAAGGACAAGTAACTTCCAAATGGATGGAATGCACACAGTTGCATGGCTGACAAGTGTCAACCAAGACGCATGCAAATAAAGTGTCTGAGATCAGCGTGTTGGGCGTTCCTCCACCATTCAACCCTCAACTACCTGGGTGTGAACCTATTTGACCCCTGCAAGAGACCTCGTGCCATTTTGAAACTGGGGGGTGAAGTCTGTGTGTTGATTTCAGGGATAGCCTATATTGATTTCTGGAAAATCCAATGCATCCTCTATCTGAGCAGATCGAACCTGTGTGTGGAGTCTCTGTCCCAAATCCATAACCGTGAGACCATCCTATCATTGTTGAGCATGTTTGGAAATCCCGTGTATGTTTTCCCCGTTGGTTGTTGTGGTCACGCAGTGTTGGACTGCATGTGGCTTGTTGGCCAGTTTGTACAACACTCTCTCTAGGTGAGAGAGGTGATTGAAGTTGGAAGAATAGGTTGTTTGGACTATGAGAGACTCTCTCCAAGTGAGAGAGTGCGCAGAGGAAGGAGAGAACTCTTGGAAGGAACCTTGTAGCTGCCACAGAGATCGGATACTTCTGATCCAATCTGTTGCTGAAACCCAAGGCAAGGGAGGTTAGCAGCCAAAGGAATGTCTAGGTGATAGAGAAGGTGTATACTCCTCGGGTGGAACAAGCATGTGGGGAAGGAGAGTCTGTGGCAGTGAGTATGTGTGGTTCCTAGGAGAAAATTCCTTCCTTGTGACTCTGTGTTTTCCCTGTAACCTCAGCATAGCCTAGGATTCCTTGCCTTGGGGGTGGAGCTTAGTCCTAGCTCGGGGGTGACCCACACCTGAGCTTGATGAGCAGTGTGGTCTAAGGTTGGGAGGTTCATGGAAGGCCTACACCTGGTTGGTGGAATTACCATCGTTTCAAAGATAAGTACCAGATGATGTTTTAATTACTTTTTTGCATGTCTGTGTATTTATATGTATCATGTATTTTGTTGTGCATACGAATTAATGTTAAAGCCATTGATTATTTATAATAGCAGTAATTCTTATGGTTACTCTGAGTTTAAATGTGTTTCATTTGCTTAAATGCATGTCTTATATATAGAATTAAGTATGAGATTGTTATTTCG
>JASDQU010945365.1:46961-59978 GCA_032191745.1 Picea mariana
CCCGAAGTCCCAAAATTTGCAGAGCCGTCAGAGCTCAGAAAACTTTGTGAAGTCAAAACGTTTTCTCACTCACGTTGGTTTATGAATATTGTGATTTTGTTAAAGGATAAGACCTGACAAACTCTGGTTGACTGCACGTTGTGTGTGCAGAGTTCAACGGGTGTCAGGACAGCCATGTATACAAATGGAAGAGGTACATATTGCCTCTGAAACAGAAGATGAAAGGGTAGGAAGGGATGTCAACTTGGGAATCGAAGGATCAAACTCTAATGGGCACGAAAAAGAGATGGATAAGGAAGGACATATGATGAAACTCATTGAAAGATTGTAGAAACATGTCGAGGCTTGCCGATCTGATAGCCGAAAGCTCATAAGGGTTAGGGATCAGCAGGGTGAATTCAACTTAAAGATGTTGAAGAGCCTGGAACAAATAGAAAGGAAATTGGAGAAGGGGAGTGGTACAAGTAAGACAGAGAGTCCAAAAACCCCTGAGAGGAAAAGAAGATCAAGAAGTGTCAGGACCCCTGAGAGGTCGTCTGCTGGAGTACTGTCGAGGTTTGAATGGTTGGAGTGTTGCTGAGGTCTGGTACCTTTTCCTAGACCATGTGGATAAGGATTGTGGACCATGGCTATATTGGGAAGCCATTTCCCCAATGGATTCATAGCCCTGCTCCGGGGTGGAAGCTCTTCTCCCTCAAAAGATAAGTACAATTCTCTATTTATTGTATGTTGTGTATGTTGTATACAGTTTTAATGTTATTAAATTTGTTTGTATACATATATATACATTGCATATATTCTTGCATTACCACATCCATGACTGTACCTAAGGTGTCTCATATTTCATTACTTAAGAAATATATATACCTAATGTTAATCATGTAATCGATTAGAATATGATTCAGGTGGAACCAGAAGGTGTCCTGCAAGTGCATCCTGTGCGCATATTGGACAGGAAAATAAAACAGCTCCGGAATCGAGCTATTGAGATTGTAAAGGTCCAATGGACCTGGTATGGTCCTGAGGATGTGACATGGGAGCATGAGGATGCTATACAGGCATAATACCCGCATATTTTTGAAGATTTTGGAAATCTTGTTGATGTTGTGTGAAAGTTGCACTGAGGACAGTGCAAAAATAAGGGAGGGGGATTGTAATGTCCCCAAGGCCGAGCCCTGTTGTAAATAATGTTTATGAAATGAATTGTAATTATGTTTTATAGGCTGGTGAGCCAAGTTAATATAAGTTGGTGGGCTTATGTGATTGTTAGACAAGAGATCCTAAGTGTTGAAGGCCAAGAGCCTGATTTTGTACATGTATCTATGCACATTATTAATAAAAATATAAACACCACCGCGTGCAGACCGACCACAATGAATGAGTGATGGGGGACTAAGCTTCCACAAAGTGGGAAAGGGATTAGGGGCTGGAAGGTGGGAAAAGGGGGCTAGGTGTGGAGCCTAGGGGCTAAACCTAAGGGCTTAAGTCTTGGGAATAATATTTTAATATTATTCCAAAAAGAATGTGAATAATATGCTTTATCCTAAGTTCTTTTGGAAGGACAAGTAACTTCCAAATGGATGGAACGCACGCAGTTGCATGGGTGACAAGTGTCAACCCAGGCGCATGCAAATAAAGTGCCTAAGATCAGCCCTGTTGGGCGTTCCTCCACCATTTGACCCTTGACTTCCTGGGCATGAACACGTTTGACCCCTGCAAGAGACCTCATACCATTTGAAACCGGGGGGCGAAGTCTATGTTTTGATTTTGGGGATAGACTTTGTTGATTTCTGGAAAATTCGATGCATCCTCTGTCTGAGAAGATCAAGCCTGTGTGTGGATTCCTTGTCCCAAAGCCATAACCATGAGACCATCCTGTCATTGTTGAGCATGTTTGGAGAACCCGTGTCTGTTTTCCCCATTAGTTGTTGTGGTCATGCAGTGTTGGACTGTGTGTGGCTTGTTGGCCAGTTTGTACAACACTCTCTCCAGGTAAGAGAGGTGATTGAAGTTGGAAGAACAGGTTGCTTGGCCTGTGAGTGATTCTCTCCAGGTGAGAGAGTGTTCAGAGGAAGGAGAGAACTCCTGGAAGGAACCCTGTAGTTGCCACAGAGCTCGGAGACTTCTGGTCTGGACTGTTGCTGAAACCAAAGGCAAGGGAGGTTAGCAACCAAAGGACTGTCTAGGTGACAGAGAAGGTGTATACTCCTAGGGTGGAATAGGCATGTGGGGAAGGAGATTCTATGGCAGTGAGTATGAGTGGTTCCTCGGAGAAAACTCCTTCCTTGTGACTTTGTGTTTTCCCTGTAACCTCAGCCTAGCCTAGCATTCCTTGCCTTGGGGGTGGAGCTTAGTCCTAGCTCGGGGGTGACCCACTGCTGAGCTTGATGAGCGGTGTGGTCTAAGGCTAGGAGGTTCATGGAAGGCCTGCACCTGATTGGTGGAATTACCACTGTTTCAAAGATAAGTACCAAATGATGTTTTAATTACTTTTCTACATGTCTGTGTATTTATATTTATCATGTATTTTGTTGTGCATATGAATTAATGTTAAATCCATTAATTATTTATAATAGCAGTGATTCTTATGGTTACTCTGAGTTTAAATGTGTTTCATTTGCTTAAATGCATGTCTTATATATAGAATTAAGTATGAGATTGTTATTCCATGTAGTAATGTTGGCCCGACCATAGGGTTGATGGTCGGGAACATTACACACTCTGTGTGTGGTGTAGCCTTCTGGTTTACCAGAAGGGCCAAGGGTGAAAATGGTTTTGTTGGAGAACTACGGTAGAACTCGATTGAATCAGCCCATACATCCAACACATATGAAGGTCACTTCCCCGAGCCTAATATCCTTTATTTCACAAACTTGAAACAAACCGTTCCAAATAAATAAAAACATATAAAACAAAATTTGTATCTCTTCACGATACATTTCCAATGATATATGGGATTCTCAAAATGGGGATCGAAATCAAAAGTTATCATGAAAAAACCTTAATAATTTTAGATGTCATGGATTTATTTCAAAAAACTAAAACCAAAAACACTGAATCATAAAACACTTATAAATAAAAATCCATATATCTCAGTGATACCTTTCCAATGGTATAAGGAATTCCTCAAATGGAGTTCGAGATAAAAAGTTATCACAAAAATACTAAACTGAGTTCTTCTTTCATCGATGACTTTTTTGAACGTTTTATGTGCTCAATAAAAGATATAAAAAAATTTAGCACAAGTCATGAAGGATGACCAACGATCAATATCTATTCTCACTTATGATTGGATGGTCAGGATTCATTTCAGTGACACTTTTAAAACTTGTTTCTATTGGTGTGTTTTTCCATTTTATTAGTATCCTTATGATAATGTGGTAGCATAGCTTGGCTAGCTGATGTTGAAAATAGGAGGAAGGATGGTATCGTGTCATAGTTTGATTGGTTCATGGTATCTTTTCATGTCACATGATGTGGACTTCATAAAACTGTAGAAAATGAACCTGGCATGGATTAAAGGTTTTGAACAATCTAGATTCATCTACCACCATAATCGGATGGCCCAATTTACTAGGGAAGGCCCCATTGGCATCATTCCTTTTCCATATCCCATTTCATGTTTTATATGAGTTCATGTCGACACCGATAATCCCATCAGTGATCAACCAAAACTATTTTCTTATGGAATTCTACATGTCATCAATCTTTTTTGATGCCCGACGAATGCATCGACATCAACAGAATGGAGTGTATACTTACCAAAACGTTCCATCAAAACCCTCAAATGTCGATGAACATGAGAAAAATGTGTACTGTGATTACATATGCAATGACACATGAACTGACATGGCAGGATGATGCAATGGGATAAATTGAGTTTCACCCTTACCATGTTCTAACTGGTGAACCTTCGACGATTTGGATAACCTTGATGATTACCATCGCATGTCTTCTACAAGAACCATGGATCTATTTCAATAAGAATATATCYTCACCATTGGTTCTTAGTGATCAAGGGTCATGGTCCTTTGGCCTCCATTCCACTCCAAACAATCAAATGACACGTGTCTCCATCCAAGACCATTGATGTAACTCCCTCTGAGTAGATCGTCTCCATTGACTCGTCCAATTAGCAAGTATGATATCAGCGATAAAAGGTGTATATTTTCATCATCCCCAACTCTTGTCATCACACTTTCCAAGCATTTCTTTGTCGGCCTACTCATCGTTGACAATCTTTACATGGATTTTGTGCCCCAACTGATGAGTCTCAATGATACACAAGTTACATTTTCATCGGTGATTCTAACAAAAACTTGGGTTCTGATATCACCAAGTATTGATGATAAAACAAATTACTCAGTTGATCTTGGTCACTGATATGGAAAAGGGCTTGCCCTAATTTAATCTCGACCAATATAATCAATGGTCATGATTTAACTATGGACTTGATCTAATGGTCATTGTTCCCCGACACTTACAATTTCACCTCTAAATAGTTGACCTTATAAAATCAACTATCACCATTGGATCTCTCCTCCTCTGCATCTTTGGAACCTCTGCAAGTTTACAAACCCTTCATCTCTCTATTATTTCTCCCTCTTCGGGCTAAGTGCCCTGGATTTTGATCTCACCCAAAAWATTCCCCTCTTCTGYGAGCTAGAATGTGATCTTAGGTCTTACCTCGATTATGTAATCTCAAATTCACCCTAATCTACACAAATATTCATTTACGGAAACATACACATAGTTCTGATTTCTTCATTCAGGATTCAATCACTTTTGTTTACAAATAATGACACACACCTTAACAGATAAAACAYACACAATTCCAATGTCTTTCATTAGCTCAATTACTACACACACTTACAGAAATATCTCTATGTCATTAATCTTATAGCCCAAACCTTCCTCAACCTTCTCTCACTCCTTATCTTGATTTCTCACTTAATTGGTATATCATCGACCTTTGGCCTGATTCTTCATTAATTTGGCCACACCTCTACGCCTGAAGGCCTACAATTTATGCATGGAAGATACATTTCTGACTCAATCAAAACAAGTACCTAAGAATATGCAACTAACTACAATAATATAACTTTCACTCTTTACAATTATTGAGTATCAATTTGATCGAATCCTCCATACTTAGGAAAATCCACCTAACTCGACAATTTGCTCAATTAATCCATTTACATAATAAATGGGAAAACAAACCCTATCCTTATAGAATATGGTTTCAAACTTAGGAAAATATATTCAAATACATTAAGTGAACCCACTCCCTTTAGTAATTTCAAGACCCCCCTAGGTATTTTCAACAACGTTGATTTTAGGAGGAAAAACTATCCTACATCAAGCATCGATTAATATGAGTGATGGGACAAAGAGGGATGACAACAATAAAGTTCATGACAAATAATGAGAATCATTGATCAGTTTAGAGGTGAGATCAACTCTCAACCATAGATCTTCGCAAATTCTATTCAAGTGAGGAATGGAGAAAGTGACGGCATTCTGACAAGAATGCTAGTGTGGCAATTACCATGCCCCACTAGTTGTCGCATGTCAACACTTGATTGGCCAACAATATGAGAGTGGGTACATTTGGGCATGGAGGCCCTTAGGCCTTCACTTTAAATCATGTTCATCAAATCTGCAGGTTGAGAGATCTTAGCTCTTCGTTGGAGAAAGTGTTTTCATCGAGAGCAACTGGTTGGTAAAGTTGAGTGATATCCCAAGGTGTCAACAATGATGAAGACTCGATATTCAACAAGAACCATTGATTGTGGAAAAAATTGATATTATCCATAGACTACCTTAAGTCCCAGTTGAGTAATCAAATAGGTGATGATGTCATGATGTTGACGTGGCATCCCAGTGTGGCAGTTAGCATGTTCCTTGGGTGACAAGTGTCACCTATTGAGCGATCAGAGGGACTGAAAGGGGGTCTTGGGAGACCTAGAACTCCTTATGGTGATGATAGTAATCTCGACCATCAAATTTGAAGGATGATAGATTAGGATAGTTGATGGATGAGTGGGCACAGTGTAACGACAGTTGTCGATCTCGGGTGCATCATCATCGGGAGTGGGAAGTTAGCGAAGTTGGGAAGTAGACTCTAACAAGCCAATGACTACAAAGGTCCAAGGATCAATGATAGTTGTTGATAGGCAGGGAAATGAGGAAGGGACGACAACCATCGACCTGGCATGGATCCTACATGACCGCGTAGGAAGAGGATAAAAGAATGGGCATTAAATTCCATGTATGTTAGAGGCACTTACACAATCAGATTCATTGGATGGAGAGTGCCAACATCCGTCAGATCTAGGAGATGAACCCATATGGGTATCATCTTCAGAACTTGTTGTGGGATCAATTTACGTCCCTGTGGGAAAAAAGAAACCTTGATGATGATGAGAAGAGTACGTGCTAATGGATTCAGGAAAACATCATTCCATCCATTGAGAAGGGGAAAAGTTTCATTGTTTGATTGAATGAACCCCTGTGCTATGAGGTGACATGTATATCCATGTGGGTACCACATGGCGATGAGGTGGTGCTAGTAGGAAAACCCCCCCTTTAACTACACTAGTGTTCAAAATGTAGGCAAATCGATTAACCATCTAAAAGCTAATTAATTCTCTATACTACCCCAAACATACCAAAACTAATATAAAGAAAGCAAGGAAAAAAGAGATCGGGTAAATATAACTCTAATCCCATGTTCGGTGATGACCTCCTCGTGCTTGGAAGTTCCACTCACTGCACACCTCCTCCCAGGGATGACCTGCATCCAAAGATTGACAAACGGAAAACTACAAGCATGTTATTCCATATATAAGTTAGGGTTAGATGTTACAATGTCAAGCATAAACCAATAAAATTATTCAAGACACTAGCATTTGGGACACGAAAATTTAATTCTTTTATTAATAACACAAAGATTATACCTTTACAATATAAGTCAGCCATCGTTCCATGAACCTAGTCTGGGCTCCTCTTCACCAAGCTCCAAGAGAACCTTGTATGAACTTCTCCTCTGAACATTCTTATCTCTTCTAGGGAAGTGAATGGGTTAAATGGAGGAATAAGGGGCTAATGAGGGAATGCTTATAAGGAAATTTCTCACAAAAGGTAGCAATATCTTGGGCAAGGAGGGGAAGTGAAATCGGGTAGAGTTTCACTGTTCTCATGATTATATGTGAAATGATACCCCAACACCTCCTTTATATTCCAAAAGGATGGTTATTTGATTGGGTGACGGGCTATAGTAGGTGGATTATTTGGGAAACTACCAATAGCCAATCAGTTTCAACAAATTCCTTGCATCTTTTTATTTTTTTGCAACTTTGCAAGTATACATGGGTTGTAATGGTGCAGCATGCATATGTACACAAGTTGTAGTGGTGCAGTAAGCATATGTACGTGGGAAGTAATGGTGTAGGGCGCGTACATCTTCTAAAAATTGGTTTTTTAAGAAGAGATAGTCATCAATGCTTTGGAAAAAAATGCAAGTAAGAGGGCCAAGGCCATGTATGCATGTATAGAGAAATTTAGGGTTATAACAGGTGGTCCTTGGGCCAATGAAAGACTAAGAAACTTTGGAAGGCCATAGCATTTGATCCATGACTCAGATCTAGGCATGCTTAGTACTTATAGTCATTGGAAAGCTCTTAATGAGAAGAGCCCACCTATGACGCTTACTTAGAGAAATGAATTGAGTAGGAAAAGAGGAAATTTTAACACCCCATCAATCTGAGTAAGGATTAGGGGATCAGGTGTCTTACAAAGTGGTATCAGAGCAGAGTTCAAACACTAGGCATGGATGGGCCAAAAATAAATAATATGACTGGTATAACAAGGCCAACATGAGCCTCTTAGAATGAGCTTATCTCCATTAAAAAGTTTGTTTATTATCTGCACTAACTCCTTGAGAAGAAGGAATGTAGATTGAAAATGTTGTCTCAAAATTCCTTAAAGAAGAAATTTGATCATGTTGATTGTAGTGACAATATTATATTATTTCTCTGTAGGATTGAGAGCTACTCCTACAAGAGTRAGAATATGTTTATAAGCATTAATGGTTTCCRATGTATAAATATTATTAAGGTTTTCTTAAGTTGAATGAATGAATGAACTGGTGGTTGTGATGGCTATCTATATAATGGATAAGACCCTCATGGAAAGTTCCTTGTGGTTAAAATAATTTAGTATGGGTTGTTGGAACCCTGGAAATTAGAATTGTTGTTTAAATAAAGAGACTCAACCATGTATTTATAAATTCCTCGTGATCAAAGAAGTGATGGAAATTGTAAGGTCAGTTACTTCACCTATAATGATTGGAACCTGTAGTTGGGATAACCTATTTAAGGAAAATAAAGAGGGGTCCTCTGGACTCTTGATAGTCCTCGTAAGAGAGTTAAAGTGATATAGGTATATGAGCAATTTTATAAGCTCATGGTTGTGTTAAGAAGATGTATATGTCTATTAACCTGAAGGTTTATCTATGCACATGAATGAAAAATGAAGACAGTTGGAATACATATGCACTATGGGAATGGGTAAAATGCTTGGTGCATAGGATATGCTACAATATATATGGAAATGGTTGAGCATGTATATTACATGCAAATAGAATTATCATAACCAATGATTGGTTCTCAAATAGAAAATGTTAATAATGATGTTGTGTGTAACCTTGAGAAGGTAATACTGATATAGAGTCTGGTAAAGTAAGTGTTGGAGAATTTCCAGATGACCAATGGGTCAAATTTAAATCCAGATATGGATGGTATACATATAGGTATGGCTTAGTATTCTCATGAAACAGTAAGAGGGAATCTGGGAAAGGATTTTTCTGGTAGAGGTTTGTTGACCAAGAATGGTTTGAGGCATGAAGAGAAGGTGGCATTGTTATCTTGATACCTTGGGTAATGATGTAATTACCTATTTATATTTTCTTATTTTTGGGATGATTTTATAGCATTTGGGCAAGATTGATATTTCCACATAAAGAGGGAAACATAATACCTATGAGACTTGTCACATGAGTGGTTATCAAATCACAGGAAGGGATGATAGTAAGTCAAAATTCCAGTGTGTGTGAATGACATGGAAAAAGGGTGCAAGAAGTGAACTTGAATGATGAATATCCATGTATGGATGTATATTCTTGAGTGCATGGATTGAATACATTATAGGGTTTCCTAGTATTAAGGAAGAATATGAATATGTCTGTGAGAAAATTGTTGAAAGAGAAAATGAGTAGGAATGCTATGTTGTTATGATAAAAGGAAATATGATTATGCCTTTCAGAATTCCATAACATGATTGTGAGAAATCATGAATGAAAAGAATTATAAATAAATTTTCATATGGATCTATAAAATATGCGTATGATAGACACACACAATATGTTGTTGAATATGGTTAAGTGCATGATATAATAGCTTGAATACATACTAATAGAACAATGTGCATTTGTACATACTAGACAGTGAGTTGCAAAGCCTATTTATAAAAGAATCATGGATTACATTTTAAAATGTAATGCATAAATGAAAGATACGCAAATAAATGTTGACCAATTTGATTTATATTTGGTAAAAGGTGTACAATGCACTAATTCATAATTTGTTTGTGAACCAAAATATTTCTACTATAGTAAGTTTATTTATCCACAAAAGCCAAGATGAACTTGACTGAAACTGCTCAAGGAATAGAGCAGGAAAATCCCAAAGGGGGTAGATTGCAGAAACAAAGAGGAGAACATTAGGAACACCTTTCTCACTTCATAACTCTGATTTGTTTAGTAAAGTTGTGTACTTTAAAAGTACAGCTGGTAAAAGAAAAATAAGTGAATAAATATGTTTAAATAAATTATCTTGGTGAATCCATGTCATGCAAAGGAAGTGAGGCCTTGGAAATAGTTTAGTTGGACTGAAGAATCTGTACTGTGTAGGAATTGGAAAAGGGGAAGATTTCTTTAACTCTTTTCTTGTTTCCTATTACGTTTCTCTAGGATGAGAAAACTTATGTGTTATTGTGTGTGGATGAATTCCAACATGAGAATGTTGATAGTTGCATGACCATAGAGACAATTGAAAATTTGATTATGTTTGCACTCAACACTCAGAAATACATTGAGGATAATGTGATGGAATGCATATAGATATGCTAGGACATATCTGAGAATATTTTGTTGATGTAAATCCTAAGGTATATGCATTTTTGTTTAATATAATAGCTGATATAATTGTGAAAGTAATGAGGCATGTTATATGCAAGAAAGGATTGGAAATGTTGAGGAAGGACAACTGCCAATGGTGAACAACCTAAGATAGAGGACAAATACAAAAAGGTTGTTGATAGAAAAGAATGATGAAGGGACATTGGGATTCCCCATGATGCACCATTGATGAGCTAATATGAGAGAGGGTGTTCATAGATAGAACAAGTATAAAGAATTCATGCCTATGTAGCATAAGGTTTGAAAGAGATTGGGTAAGAATCCCTTCTGAAACAATCTATGTTTTGATGACATGCATGTGATTTGATGGGATGTTGAATACCATTGATACCCAAGTAGGGTAAGATTCAGGGAGATAACCTTAATAATAGAGTGTATAACCTCTCGCATTCAATGGAATTTAAAATCCTTGCATGAAAATTCATGAACAAATGTTTCTTGGATGTATTAATTAATCATGAATGGTTATGAACAAAAGTGCTCATAAACAACACATTTGGTAATGCATTAAGGAAATACATATTTTCATGAGTGGTCCGGTATAGGATTGCCCATTATGGAAGAAGGATCTTCTAATACTCTACCAGAGTTGAAGAATGGTAAAGAAAGAATTGGGTGACCATGAGTATCGGCACCCTAGTTATTAGTGAAGAAAGAATGATTGAATGCATTCTTATGATGTTTTAATTTCATATAATCTATGTTGATTTGATATCAAGATTAGCTCAAACTAAGAAACACATTCATGTTGAATAATGAATATGAGTTAATGACCCATGTGGTGAGAGGCTGGTTGAGTCCCAACACACCATGACAAGGTATCCGATATGAAAAATATAGTAATTTGAAATCAATGCAAGGGTGCATTGTGTGTGAATGTGGCCATGTACACAATTATTAAATTCATGTGATGTTTGATTGCATTTGGAAAAACTTGGATGTTGAAATAATGTGTGTATAAGGAAATATATTTCCTTTTTCTTTATATCATTAAATAAATGAAAGTGATTTTATTGTTAGTATGCGCAATTATGAAATTGTTTGGAAGTCATTGCACATATGCAATGAAAATGTAATGTGCATGAGAAATAACAATGTGTTTTATTGTGTGAAAATGGAAATGAAGGAATAAGGGTCTTGTATATGGCACTATTGTAAGCCCATAAGGAATATCAATGCCTTCTTAGCCAAACTATTATGAGAAGGAAGATCTCATACTTGTGAATCTAGTTTCTATGTGGAATAGATATGAAAATGAAAATGTGGAATTGGAAATGTGTGGGTAACAGATTTGAATTTTTTGATAAATTGATTATAATATTTCACGAATTATTGTATGCATGTGATATAGGTGAGATGAAGGATCTATCCTAGAGGGAAAGATGATGGTTGTCAAGCTGGAAAGCATGGAAAAGGATATTGTTGTGACATGAGAACCATGTGATAAGACATGATCACCATAGAGAATGTTTTTTTGTGTTAACATAGGCTAGAGAAACTCCTCAACAGAGCAAGCCAGAGGTACTCCTTGGTTGTAAGACTCGATGAACTATTTTAAACTCTTCTTGTGTGATAAATCCTTGGCATGCAAGATGAATTTCCTAAGGGATTGTATAACAAAGAAGGGGATGCCTAAGCGTGAGCCTAGAAGGTGAGTGAATGCAAGGAAGATGACACTTCAATAAATCTTGTAATTTTTTTATTGGGATCATGAGCAMAWTGGGTATTGTTAGCACTAATATTTTCATGATCAAATGTTTCTCTTAAAAAWATCATATTTTTCTTGCATACTGATAATCAGGCCTTCTTAGCATTTTGTTGTCCATATTAAGTTCATATGAGGTTTTKTAAAGTCTAAAACATATATTTTGAAAAGGGCACTATAGGAAGTTCCCGCGACTCTCCACACAAAAAATGATTGGCACGATAGGAAGTTCTCGCATCTCTCCACACAGGAAAGATGATTGGCGCTATAGGAAGTTCTCGCAACATCTTGTTTTCAAGAAAATGACGTGTGTTTTTTTTTGTGTGATGGTTGATGGTTAAACATGATAATTACACTATTCCACACCCTAAAATACACATATGACATGAGTATTGAGGCAACAAAAGGTAATGATAATCCATAATGGAATGAAATATCATATGCTCTATTTTTTCCTTCTAACAAGAAGAGGGGGTTTGGAGATGGTTTTTTTATTCTTAGGGATGGATTTAAAAATATTTTAGCCTTAAGACACCATTTGTGATCATCATCGAATATTTTTGGAGTAGTCTTGTATGAAAAAAGATAAAACAAACTATTGAAAAAAGGGGATTTTCTGGAAATGATTGTTTTTGCAGTCAAGTTAAAACTCATTCTATGACTAAATGGAGAGGAGTTTGTGAAAAAAAAGAGGTGTTTCTCAAACACGCAGTCATATACAAAAGCCTCTCTCATTTTTTACACAGGTGTCATTGTTGGGGAGATAAAAGTAGATATTTACAGCTCATTTTTTCAAATTTGAAAATTTTGGAATTTCCTGTTTTAGTCATCAAGTTTGGGCATATATTATGAGGCGATGGAGAGGTATTTTTAAAAACGGAAAGAATTTTTTTTCAAGAATAGACCCAGTAACAAAAACCTCTCTCGTTTTTTACACATATATTATGGTTTTGGATATATGAAGTGATTTTCATCCCTATTTTTCAGAAATTCACCATATGTTGTAAAATGGGACAGACATCCATTAGTTTGATTCCACACATTCCAAGAGGAG
>JASDQU010945365.1:79756-90092 GCA_032191745.1 Picea mariana
AGGAAATTGGATTCAAACACAGCTAAAACAAACCTCTGAATTAGGAAGATAATCAAGCTCCATAACCAACAACTCCATTGGTGTTGTACCTACTAGACTCCACCTTAGACCTGGAAAAAATTCCATCTTCAGCTTCATTCTTGAGGGCCAACTGAAACTAAGCATGAACTCAGTTTCTCCCTGGTTACTACCTTTGTTAACATGTTTGCAGGATTTTGGCTAGTATGTATCTTTTCCAACTTCAATTGTCCATCTTCCAAGACAAATTGTATGAAATGGTACCTAAGTTGTATATGATTAGTCTTAGAATGGAAGGTTGAGTTCTTTGCAAGATGAATGGCTATCTCGCTATCACAGTACAACCTTATATTCTCCTTCTTATTTCCTAATTCCTCCATAAACCTCTGTATCCAAATCATTTATTTACTAGCTTCTGTAGCAGCAAAATACTCTGCTTTTGTTGTTAAAAGTGCAACAACCTTTTGCAGTTTCAAAATTGAACTTATTGTTGTTCCACCTATAGTAAAAACATATCGTGTGGTGCTCCTCCTGCTATATTTATCACCTGCCATATTTGAATCAACATATCCTTGTAGAACAGTGCCTGAGCCTCCAAAACATAATGCATGAGTACTAGTACCCCTCAAATACATGAGAATGTTCTAGAAAGATTTTCCTCACCCTATGCAAATTTTCTCAAAAAACCTTTTTCCATTTCCCTATGCAGACTTGAGGTCCCTTTTTTCAAATACCAGAGATAAAAACAATATTTTTCCACATATACACGCCCTAACTATTATACATCATGTGTATACGCAGGTTGCACCATTACAGCCCATGTACATCGGGTTTTGTGCCCAAAATTAAAAATAGTGTCGGGCTTCCATGTCACGTCACGAGATCCATGATCCTTGACCTTCCATATGTTGGAAACATTTTGAATCATCCTTTCAATTCACTTGAAGGATATAAATGGGCCATATCCAAGCCGTGGAAAAGAGGAGAATAATTCAACTTTGAGAGCAAATTTACTCTGGAGAAATTATTCACTTCATATTGAGTATGCATCCCTTTGTCCTTTTAAGTCTAAACACATTGTTCATCCCCCAAGCTCTTCCCTGCTTGATTGAGAACCTCGTTGTCTCTCTTATATGAGCTTTCCTTTGGTGGATGACTGAATTGGTGGAGGTCTAGCTAGAAGGGAATTAGTTTCTCAGTTCTAAACTGTGCTAACATGAAAGTTTGTAATTCATTCACTTCTGCTGATTAAATTTTAATAGAAATACTCTTTTCTCATCCAATTAATATCTTGCAAATATCTGAATTGTTATTCCATGGGAATAATTGTTATGAATGTTGATGGATTATGTTATTGAATGTGCTAATTTTATATATTATCACCATATGCTTGCATTTCTTGGTTGTTGAGGACAAGCTGCAGGTGTATTGCTTTGAGTCAAGTGCTCAACAGTGGACTTCATTGAACGTTTGGGAAAGGTAGGCTCTTTATCTTGTCTTATTAGCATATTTGTTTATATAGCATACCTGAGATTTTGATTTCTGCAATCATTTCCATCTGTTGTGGTTTACCCCTTGCCATAGAGATATTTTCCTTGTAACAGAATTGGCAACCATACTGGGGATAGAATCTTATTTTCATGGTTTGGAGTGTGTTTCTCCTTTGATTGCTCTTGTTTATATTGATTTTATTGTCATATGATTGTTTGACAGCCTCTGTTCATTTTGAGTCTGATTTTATTAGCCTTATCCTTAGCCTGGTAGTGTTTTAACATATATATGCAGGTTTTTACCTGACAAACGCGTACATACGCGTGTTGTCCTTCCGCAAGATGTGTATATACACAGTTTTCTCTTGGACAGTCACGTACGTCATCCTTTTTTGCTTGGTTGCTTAGTTTGATGTTTGTTGGGTAAGTTTTGATGGTTGTTGAGTCTTCTTAGGTCTCTGTTATGACTGTTAAGTGCCTGTGGAATGATAGGGAATCTTTCTTTGGTTGAATTTTTGAGCGGTGCCTTTCTCATCATGCTTTTCCTTGATTGTCCTTGCATCTTGGGTTGTGTGTTTGCTTCTTGATATCCTACTCGGTTTGTCTTTGTTTACATACAGTAGAATCTTTGTATCAAGTTGTTGTTCAGTACTTGCATTTTCATTCTTTTGTATTGAAAATACAAAAATATTAAGCATTTTGCATTGTTGGCATTTTATCTTTTCGRTCCTTATCATTGATATTTGTACATGTATAGAAAGATTCCATATTATTTTGGATTGCARAACTAAATTGAAAATTGCATTTTGAAAAGATTATCATTTATTGGGAATTGAAGTTAGGACTTTGCATTTTATTCATATTCATTTGTTTTACTTACTGAGTCATAACATCATTAGTTTCACAAACACACCCTTTTTTAGTAAGCAAGGCCACTAAAAGAAACACTAATAATTTAAAATTTATTAGAAACAATTTTATTTTATAGGGTGCACAAACTAGCTTAAGATTTAGAGCCTTGGAATAGGATTTTGTGAGTAAACTTCTCTAAGGCTATTAAATCAACATATGTGTCTGACTAAGGGAATGGTGAAATCCATTGTATAATTGGTGACGTCGGGAGGCTCCTCTTACACCAAAGTTAAGCACAAGGTTGCATGAGGTTGGTTAAGGGGATACCCCCCCAATACCTTCTTAGCGTCAGATATAATTCTAGGGATCTATTCGTATATGGGGATATTTCTAGTACCTTTATCTATGTGAGAGGCAGTGCTTTCTAGGTTTTGGGCTTTGTTACCCTACCCATATGGTGGACCTGACTTACAACTGTTCGCATGTGCATCGGTTATACTATGGTTGCTTAGTTTCTTGACATAGGTACCAAATAGGTTACTTGCAGGGGTTATTCTGCAAGTACCCTAGGTCAGATAAGGGTCGGATATCACACAGCCTTTATGGAGGATTACCTCTCTAGGGGGATCTGACCGACTAGTTGTTAATCCCATGAGGGCCCTTATAAATAATTTGGATACCTTCGATATTTTGCAGGGAGTCTCAGGCCCCTCTTGGGCAAGGAATCCCTACTTTAGAGAAGGAGGCCCCTTTTGGCCACTTTATCCTATTTGTGTGCATATTGGCCTTTTTTTTATTTTATTTTGGTGTGCTCTTTAATTACTAGTTTGCATTAGGATTTGTTTTTATATCTCAATTCTTGATTCATCGTGGAGCCAAACCATCTTCCCCGCAAGTCTCGCTGCTTGTTACAATTACCACCGCATCTTGAGTCTTTGCCTTCTAAAAGGCGTAAATTCATCAAATGTGGTACACACACCTCCACTTACCAGATTTGTGATCATACAAGGATGAGTACTAAATCGAGTCAGAAAGATATTGGGAGTCCTTAAACTCCCATACCCACTATAGTTAATGGTACTTCTTCGACACCTTCAACCACAATGGTTGTAGTGCCGAAGGTTCCTATCATCACTCATGTTCGTCCTATAGTGAATACTCAACTTATAGCCATGAACCCCTTTGGGTCCCTTTGTCACTAGCCGAGCTATAATATTTAGTCCATCCCTACGGCCTCTAGCCCTTTTTCTTATGGTATGTCGAATTTCACATCGTAATTTTCATCCTCCATCCCAGCATCTACTCTGAATATTAGTATTGGACTTGGGGGCATGGATCCTCCACATACTCTATTTTCATTTGGTTGTACTCATATCCCAAAAATGACTCCTACAGTTGGATTCCTTCCTCTTTTTCACCCCGGGTCTAATCCTAGTCCTCGTGCTTCTATATGGAGTATCCAACCTGGAGGACAAGATACTACTTATGGTCTATTCTTTATAGATACCTCCTCAGTACCGATTCCGACAAAGACGTTTGGCATGAAAAATCCACGTTTATCCTCCGAAGGAGGTTAGTTTCATACCTTGGGAAACCCCCAACCTGGAGCCACTCCAATTGGGAGTAGTTTTTACAACCCTCATCGTAACATTCCTACTGGAATGGTCCCCAACCAACCCCTCATGAATCAGTTTAGAGGAGGGTCTTACAATCCTGGACAGGGCCATGGTGCATACTTGAACCCTAGATGGGATGCAATCCCCCAAAAACAATCTTTCCAAGGAGATTGGGGTCAGATGCCATAACCCTGTCTCCCTTTTTTGGCCATGCTCAATCTGCAAGAATTTTCTAGATTGATGAATGACCATGTGTGTCATGATCTGACATGGCCCCCTGTCCCCACCAAGCTTCCTTTGAATATTCCAAAATTTTTCAGGAAATATTGGTGAGGATCCTAGTGATCATGTCATTACTTTTCACCTTTGGTGCTCTTCGAACTCCCTTAACGATGATTATATTCATTTAAGATTGTTTCAACGCACCCCCATAGGGTTTGTTGTGAAATGGTATATAGAGCTACTAGGGGGGATGTACAGAACTTTTAATCAGATGGTTTTAGTCTTCCTCAACCACTTCCAATTGTTGGTTCATTACAATGCTGGCATAGAAATTTTGTTGACCTTCCGTCAGGACAAAGCCACCCATACCTCATATCACATCCAAGAGTGGTGTAGATGGAAGAGGTTGATCAAGGCCTACATACCCCCAAAATTTCTGCTAGAGTGGTTCCTTAAGTCTCTAAAACCTTATATTTCGAAGGATGTTTCTACATCTAGGGTTACATCTAAGAAAGAAGTGATCTTGAAAGCCCAAAAGTTAGATCTTATATATGTTTAGTCTGGGATGTTATATGAGATTCTTCCATACGGATCGAGGTCAAACTATGACCCTAGACAAAAGCATGGGCCTCATGCTGACGGCATTGTAGTCTCCGCCAATGTAAAATCTGTAGACTTGGTGACAAGCCAATTGAAAGATATGTCTCTAAACCAGTATATAGGAGGGCCAGCTTCATCTACGTCCTCCACTCCCACTCAGTCAGCGGATGTACATTCTATGTAGTCATCGACTAACTCGAATGGTAACCAGGAAACAAGAGGGAATAAAAAGAAAGGGTGTGGTAACAATCTTAAGGGTGGTAAGAATAATAACAAAACCAAGGACAACAGTAATAATGAGAAGTTGAATAATAATGTTGGTGGGGGGAATAAAGAAAGGAGAAAGGTGAATTTCCCCTACAAGCTTTGTACAGATGACCACCTTACCCATTTATGCCCCAAACTTATAGAAGTTGTGAGGCTTTTATCTCTGCCACCCATTGTGTTGACTAATCCTTTTACACATAATCAACACATGGCCTCAAGCTCCTCAAATAATGGAAATGCGATGAGTGGGAGTCAAAACCCACCGACGTAAGACAGCGACCATATATGCATCAATATGGTTTAATTTGAGGTTAATATAGCCACTCTATCTTGCGATTACAGTTCTCCACAGATTGTACATGGTCTAGAGTCTCCCCCTCCTCCGGAAATTCCTTTACATATCAAAAAACTAGATCCCCCGCATCATATTCCGAAAGGATTATTCAACCACTCTACCCACATTCCTAATGCTAGAGTTGCCCAGAATTACTCTATTGTTGAAGATCTGGGTCAAATCCCTTGTGCAATGTCAGCTCTGGAGGTACTCCAGACATGTCCTTCATAGAGGAATGCCTTGTTATATGCGTTAGGAGATATATATCCTTGTGGCTCTAAATTTATCAAGTTTGACGTCACAGATAAGAAGCCTCGCTTTCCTTACCATGTAGAATTCCAAATCCACGTGGGTTACTCAAAGTATACCATCAAACGTATTGTTATTGATGAAGGCATTGCAACATGTGTGATGTCCCTAATTTGTTGGAAAGCCCTCGCCTCTCTGACCCTTTCTCAATATCCGACCATGTTTACTACTTTTGACGGTCATTCCTTCTACCCTCACGGTATCTTTCTACCTTCCCAGTCCAGTTAGGTGGGAAGACGGTAGAGGTGGATGTCGAGGTGGTTGATGTGCCCCTCAACTATAATTTTTTACTAGGACACAATTGGACATATGCTATGACTGCAATCATATCATTCATCTTCCACACTCTTTGATTTTGTCATAATGGGAAGATCATGACAATCGACCAGTTTTCCTTTGCGTACACTATCCCCAATGCATCGGTTGGACTGTCAATCCCTGTGATCGACAATTCTCAGTCGGAAACTAAGAATATCAGTGTCATAATGTATTCATCCATTATGGGTACCTTCAACTTCATGGCACTAGTTCATCATATATGCACCATGTCCAGTAGGTCTGCTTCGTCAAAGAGGTTTTTTCTTTTCCACACTTCGTATTTTAATGATCCTTTGACCACACCTTCCTCAACTGCATCTTGTGAAGGTCAGTCACATACTGGAATGGCCATGCCACTATCGGTAGAAGAGATAGTGTATCAAGTTGTTCTTGACTCTTCCACTGATTCAGATCTTGTTACCTCGCAGACGAATGAGGAGGATCATGTTCTAGAGTCTGTGTGCACCACTTCATTGTCTTCTTCATGTGACCACCTCGATGATACTTTACCTTCAGATGAAGCTATCATAGATGACATTAATGGTTCTGACAGGACATGGGATGGCATGCATCATCGCTCTTATTTTCTTCCAGAGCTTGCCAGAATCGAACAATATGATTTTATATATACCTTGAGTGTGTAAATGTGTTGAAAATGAATAGAATAGATCTAGCTAGAAAATACCACACACATTTGTAGAGATAAATTGAGAAAGAAGAAGCAAGAGAGAAATAATAGAAGAATTATCATTAGTCGTAATGAATAATGAATAATTTACACATGATATACTATGTATAACTCAATCAATGCACACTTGAGGAGAACCAATGCACCATACTGGTGGTCTAGAGTGATCTGGACACACACCATCAATTACAAGAGTGAACTCCCACCTATTCTAGTCTCTCAGGCAGTTACAGGAGTGAACTGCCACCCAGTTGAGTTAACTAGTCAACCAGTCTTCAGTTAATTGACTGAAACAGAGTGTAGTGAGGAGTAGATCAAGGAATCAAGGGTGATGTGCCAATTTTGTGATGAAACCAAGGCTATTGTGCATTATCATGTTGATGATCCCAATTTTGCATGGTGACAAAACCAATGCAGCATCTAGACGCAACTCAACTAGTCAAATTGAAGTGTCAACTTAAGAGAATATTCTCCAGGTGGAATATTCACCCCTAAACTTTAGGAGACTGAATAATGACTAATAAACATAGGAAAAACATTAGTATATTAGGAAAAATAAATCCTAGGTGTGTGTGAAGTAACTCCAATAGAGAGAGATAATCGGTCACATCGTAGTTCCACTTGATACGCACGGCATTTATGTCGAAGGAAACATGGCGAGTATCTCTCCTACCATCACGATTGATATCTCTCGTATTCCTGGCAAGGTTGAAAATGTATACATCTGTGCGTATTGTTCTCTAGAAGAAATTTTGATCTACATTGAGCTCTTCAAATAATTATGTGATGTATTTGCTTGTTCATATGAAGAGATTCTAGGAATCGACCCTCGAATTGTCGAACATGAAATTAAAACCTACCCAGATGCTAAACCTATTCAAGTTTCAACAATGACTTAGAGTTGTAAATCCTAGGAAGGCCCCTGATATTAATGAAGAGGTAGAAAAACTGATTAATGTTGGTTTTATCTACTCAGTTCCCTTGACTGAATGGGTATCCAATCTCGTTCCTGTGAATAAAAAACAAGGAACCATCTGCGTATGCATGGATTTTTGTGACCTAAATAAATTATTTCCTAAAGACAACTTCTCGACACCCTTCATTGATCATATTCTAGATGAATGTGAGGGAAGTGAAATTTTTTCTTTTATGGACAGATTTTCAGTGTATAACCAAATTCAGATTAAGCCCGATGACCAACATAAGATGGCATTTATTTTCCCTTGGGGTACATTCACATACTGAAAGATGTATTTCAGCCTTATGAATGTCGAAGCAACCTTCCAACGAGCTATGACCTTCACATTTCACGATCTCAAGCATATAGTCGAATCGTATCTCGATGATCTTGTTGCTCACTCCCCTAAGAGAGTGGATCACTCTAAACACTTTCGGCTAGTTTTTGAAAGATGTCACAATTATTGCATCCGTTTGAACCCTCATAAATGAATCTTTTGTGTTAGGTCAGGTCAACTTCTAATATTTTTAGTCTCTGAGACTGGTATCATGGTAGATCCGTTAAAGGTGGAGGAAATACTTTGATTGCCTCCCCCATGCACTATTCGTCAACTTCAAGGTTTATAGGGGAAAGATAAATTTTTACGACGGTTTATAGTGAAATATGCCAATATTACTAAGGGTTTCATGTGTCCCTTAAATAAGGACACTCCTTTTATCTGGGATGAGCAAGCCCGGGAATCTTTCAATTCTTTGAAGAAAGCCTTGGTATTGATGCCTCTGTTGAAGTCTCTAGACTACGGTAGAGATTGCTTGCTTTGTGTCATCGTGTCTAATGAAATGATTGGTATGGTGTTGGTTCAGGAGGATGATGATCTCCTATCTTATTCAAAATTTGGTTGGCCCTGAACTCAAGTATTCTCATGTTGAAAAGATAGATTTCGTTACCGTTCATGCATTTCAATGATTACGACACTATATATTGATTTGAAAAACTAATGTAGTTTTTGATGTCAATCATTTTTAATACGTCCTTATTATGTGTATCATAGAGGGAAAGTACAATAAATGGATTGTCATTCTACAAAAATTTGATCTCAATTTAGCTTCTGTGAAGTCCAAAAAATCACTAGTTTTTGTATATTTAATATATGACCCCCCTCGGTTAGATGAGGATTTTATTCATTTTGATTCATTTGTGGATGAACACATTTTCCTTATCTCGTCGTCAGACCCCTGGTATGGAGATATTGTTGCCTATCTTCAAACTTTGAAGTTCCCTCATCATCTCTCGCGAGATGACCGACAATGTATACAATACCAAGATAAGAATTACCTTATCATGGGTGAAACTTTGTATCTTTGAGGAATAGATAATATATTGCGTTGTTGTTTGAATCATGAAGAAGTTGAGTCTGTTCTAAACGACTACCACATTGGAGCATGTGGTGGTCATCTCTTTGGGCTTGCGACAACCCAATAAATTTTGTGAACAGGTTATTTTTTATCGTGTTTTTAAAGATTGCATCGAAGTAGTTAAGAAGTGTCACCCCTTCCAAGTGTTCACTCAGAAAATGTGCTTGCATCTAGCTCCTCTCCATCCAGTCGTTATCGTTGGTCCCTTCACCAAGTGGGGGTGGATTTTGTGGATTGCAACCCAACTTCGGTTGGGGGGAATCAACACATTATTGTGGACATAGACTACTTTACTAAGTGGTTTGAGGCCATGCCTAAAGTTAAATTCGATGGTAATATTGTTGCTTTCTTCATATTCAATCAAATTATAGCCAGGTTCAGAATCTCGAGTGAGATTTTCATTGATCATGGCAGTCACTTTCAGAATGAAATGATGAAAGAATTAGCATCAAAATTGGGGTTTAGACATGGTCATTCTTCCCCTTACTACCCCCAGGAAAATGGACAAGTAGAGGTCATGAAAAAGTCTCTCAAGACCATTTTGCAAAAAATTGTCAGCCAGAGGAAATATGACTGGCATATCATGCTTTATCCAGCACTTTGGGCATACCAAACCTCGGTTAAGACTTCCATCATTTTTTGTCCTTTCCAGTTAGTGCACGGTGTGGAGTCGATCCTACCTATTGAATTCAAAATACCATCTCTTATATTGGCAGTTGCGCTCCTACCTGACACTTTTGATCTCAAACAACGCCTCATACACCTAGAGAGTCTAGATGAGCAGCATCAATATGCCTACATGGACAACGAAGTGAATAAAAGATGTGTCAAGGTTCAATATGATAATTTTGTCTGTCCTCGGAAGTATGTTGAGGGTGACTTGGTCCTTCTGTACGACCAAGCCAAAGAACCACTGGGAGCAGGCAAGTTCAAACCCATGTGGCACGGTCCCTATATCGTGTGACGTGTCTTAGAAAAGGGGCCTATGAATTAGAATATTATGAAGGGAACATGATGGTTGAGCCCAAGAATGGGCTCTATTTGAAAAGATATTGCACTTGAGCCCCAAGATTAGGAGTAACTCTTTGTATACTAATGTATTTTAGTGTATATATATTTCCCCTCTTTTTTTTCTTCATCTTGCTTATCAAGTTTTTCTTTGGTTGGAAGATGTCAACAGAGTCTTCGGTCTACTTAAGATTCGTAGACAAGGCTAGTCATCATACAAGGAACTTGGATTATGCCACTA
>JASDQU010945367.1:13485-24294 GCA_032191745.1 Picea mariana
ATAGTTTCTTATTGAATTTAAGTAGGCTAGTTAAAGTAGTTTGTTGTTGTTATTTTCTTATTAGATGAATAGTTTGATTTGCTTATTGTTATGCTTAAATAGTTTGCTTTAAGTAGGGTTGTCATGTGCTTTCTTAGAACTATCCATCGATCCCTTGTCCAAATGTTACCTAGGTTACATAGTTGAAGTTTCTTAGTAGGTTTTGCCATTAATAGTCTTTACTTGAATAGATTAGCCCTTAGATAGCTACCTCCTTAATTAGACTATACTACTACCAACCCTTCTACCTTGGCATATATTTTGCTACAACTCTAAGTTTACTTACCCTGGGTTGACAATTTAATTGAGGGTTTTTAGTGTGTTTTTAGTGCATATATAACACCCATCACCCCCTAATCTTCTTAAGGCATATAGGACTAGAAAGTATGATTCCTTCAAGATTTTCTCCAAGCTTCCAATGAGATTATGACCCTCTCCCATTCTTTCATGAAGAAGGATAATGTCTAGTTTGTGTAACTCTACCAACCATGCCAATTCTATTCTTTTGAGGGATTATTTAGATCTCAAACATTTAGGGGGGACATTTATCATTTTGACATTTTAGAGGGGGTTTTTCTCACTCCACAGACCTCTTTGATAGACTTTTGTTTATCTCGTTGTATTTCCCTCAATTCTTTCTCCCAAGCATGATGTAAAAATGATTTCCTTCCCACTATGTATGAGGATAGGTCCTAAATAAGGTCCATATCTAACTCTAACCCCCTAGCAGACCCCTATCAACTGCTTCAATTTCCCCCCTCTTAGGTCTCCATATATATATGTAGAAACTTCTAACCTCTAGCCCACTCTTTGAACTAGACCCATCCATATCAAAGTCGCTCAAATAAGAGGAAATGACAATGATACTTCCTTATCGTAGTGAAGGAATTAAAATTTATTTCCCTAAATATTTAAAATCATTTCTCTACCCATTCCCCAACCCCCTACATTTATATATATCCTGAGAATCTTACACAAGAAAATCTAGAGAAGATGTCCAAACCTCTCTTGTATTGAAGTCCAGGTTAACCTTTTCAATCAGGGGATAAGAATTAGATACATGCTCAAGTTATTTACCATGAGGCTAAATAACATACTCCTCCAAGACTAGAATGGAATCCATGTGTAATGGGGCCCCTTCATTGGCAGGTGGAAGGTTTAGGGGCTACACCATTGCATGCTTTTGTTCCTCACTAGTTTTCATGACCCTTGGACTAAAGCATAGAGTTAGGGGTTTATTTTTTTCATTAATTTCCATTACTAAGGGTGCCTCTATTCATTGAGTCAACACTTTCTTAGATTTACCCTTATACACCACTTCTTCTTTAAACTCCTATATATTTTGTTTTTCCTCCAAATCTTCAAAGTAAAGGTTTGAAAGAAATATTCTACTACATTATTGTATACATGACATCAAACACATGAAAATGGAATCTTCATGTAATCAATAAGTTGAGTGTTATATGAACTTCCAACTAGTATGATCTCCAAACTAGATGAAAAACCCTCTCTTACATACATCTCCACCAACAACCTAGAAACCATTCAATATGCACTAGACTTAAATGATATATCACTGTCCATGGTTCTTCCTAGAGAATTGTTGATTTCCTCAAACACCTTCATTTTCCATAATTCTAAGGGAAATCCAGGAAGCTTTACCCAAGTTGGAATCCTCCCAACAAATTTAGATCTTGGTTTGAAACATGTTGTCTAGGCATACAATGACAACTAAATTGTCCCCCAATACCATCTGCCACTTAAAATTTTATGTATAGAGTGAAAATTAAGCTAATATGAACTTTGATTAGCAAGTGAAAGATAGGAACATACCTTAGGATTGAATTCCAAGCCTTATGAATCCAACTATTAAAATTATGTTGAAAAAATTATCATCCATGAAACTTCCAAATGAGATCCTTACTCAAGCATTCCAACACTTGTTCAACCCTCACATTTCCCCTAGCACCATTTTGATCTTTGACTGACGTTGCTTGACCACCTTATAAGCTCATTTTTTCTTGATACCTACCATTATAGGGGGATCTTGAGACTCATAATGCATTACCCCACTCAGTGAACCCAAATCAAGCCATTTTCTAACAAAACCCAGTACAAAACAATGATCCTCCTAAAGTCTAGATACACATGATCATGATCATGATGTGTATAAAAATAAATACATAATAATATAATATCCACAAAAAAAATTCTTTGAGGGAACAACAAGAGCTCTATGATATCTCGAGAAGGGAGGGAAGAGAAAAGTGTGTGGTTGGGTCATTTGACTTTGTCATCATCCTTTAAAAGTGCTACCCTTTCTTACACATGCTTCTTTACAATATTTCCCATCAATCTTTGACTTGTATGTGTATACCAAGTGTAATGTCAATATGCATTTTTAAAAATTCTTTTGGGATGATAGATTTGATATGATATAGAAGACATAATTACATACAAAACTGCCACCATTTGTGTCAACTTTTGTTAGTAAAAGCACCTCTATATGTTAAAAACTATGCTCTCCATCTTGAACTGTCCCACAAATTTGGAATGATGTGCTTTATATGAAAACTAGATTTATGTGATTTCCTTGGAGGGATGAAGATTTTATTAAGGTTGTTAGATTTTTTAATCCTTTAGTAAGTAATCATGGAACACCTTAACATGTGATGTCATGAAAGGAATCTATAAGAGGGATGAAGATTTTATTAAGGTTGTTAGATTTTTGTATCCTTTAGTAAGTAATCATGGAGCACCTTAACATGTGATGTCATGAAAGGAATCTATAAGAGGGATGAAGATTTTATTAAGGTTGCTAGATTACTTTATCCTTTAGTAAGTAATCATGGAGCACCTTAACATGTGATGTCATGAAAGGAATCTATAAGAGGGAGCACCTTAACATGTGATGTCATGAAAGGAATCTATAAGATTAAGTGGGTATGTGCAAGGGCATTACATATTTTTAGTTGAATTCGTTAAAGCTAATTAATTATTAAAATATTATAAATATATTCATTTTGACTATTACTAATTGTGATAAAAAAAAATATAATTTTATTAACAATTCATTTATTTAATCACAATGTTAGTAAGTATATTATCAATTTGATTTCTTTATTATAGAATTTTTTTATCTTCCAATTGAAACAATTATTATGATGCTTCTACATCATCATCTCTCTACCAATACAATAATGTGTCTAACACTTAACAACTCACAATAATGTGCACATCTTATTATCAAAAATATTCCTGTAAAATCTCTCAAAATAGTCTGCTTGAAAACTCTCAAAATAATATGTGATAAGTTTTTGCTGCTACATTGATACTATGCCAGGTCTAAAAGAATTACTTTAATATTACAAAAGTTTTATTATATATAAAGATGTGTGAGCAGATAATATATTCTACATTTGATCATGTAAAATGATTTCTGCTAATTTGCAAAAATAATTCCCATTTTCATGAAACTTTAGAGTTTGTAAATATTTTACATGATTTTATGATTTATCACATATATGAACACTTCTCTTTATTGAATATTTATTATTGTTCTGATTAAGTATATGTATTATTTATTCAACCGATTAAATTATTTTTTTGAATCTTGACGTAATGTAGTGATTAAAAACATAACACCAACCCAATTTCTAACCATTTCATAAATGAACTTAGTCCTACACTCACGTAGTTTTGTTATCCTATGTGCTTGTTCTTCTTATTAAAAATTCATTGCAAAATGTTTCTTTCATGAAACTTCCAAATGAGAGGCTTACTTGAGCATTCCAACACTTGTTCAATAGTCACATTTTCATGAAGCACCATTTTAATCTTTGACTGACTCTTGACCACCTTATAAGCTTGTTTTTTTCCTTGATACTGAGGATTACAAGTGGATATTGAGACTCATAATGCATTACTCCACTCAATGAACCCAAATCACTCCTTTTACCAACAAAACTTGATCCAAAACAATGATCCTCCTCTGCATGTGTAGACTCTATACTTTAGGAAACCTCCAAAATTGGACAAACACCATCCTAAGCCTTACTATATGTCGCATTTACTTCCATTTGTGTGAGTTGGGCTAGATACATAGTTTGTTTTTTCGAATATTGCAAGCTTAGACCCTTATCCTTCGCACCAGAATAACCATCTAATAAATTTTGTATAGATAAGCCTACAAAAGAAATTAGAGTTCTTGCTCAACCTTACAGAAAGTGACAACTCCTCATGACTACCCACTTTGACATTTTTCCCTAATATTTTTGTTGAAAAAGTTGTGTACCTTAGAGTCCTCAAACCTACATCACCTAGACTAGGACCCAAACCTTCTCCCCTAGGACCCAAACCTTCTCCCCTAACCATTAGGGTTGATAAAAATATGTTGACCCTATAGAGGATCCTCTAAGTAGTCCACCAACTCATCCTCACACTCCATTTTGCCTTAATGGAAAAGACAATTCATTTAACATAATTTTCATATTTAACAAATACTTGTGTGTGGTTTACAAATTTAATAAATTCCATTATTTTATAAAAAAATGGTTCAATTTAGATAGTGAATAAATTTCGAAAGTTTTTATAAAATTGATAAATCTGCATAACCGTGCATGAATCATAATAAATGATAAAATATTGTTAACCATTGTATATCATATGAGCAATATAAATATTAATTTTAGGAACAAAAAAGTGTATTTTATTTATAATAGTATTAAAGAATGGAAAAAAGATAAGGTTATTAAAAGACAATCTATTATCAAAATCGATAAATATGTGCTAAATTTCTTTTGAGATGTCCAATTTCTAGTGTGTTTTGAGTAACATTTCATAACAAAATGTTAGCATGATTGAGCTTCATTATGTATGATTATGTCAAAACATGTGCAACTTGACTTTTAGCACATTCAGAACTCATGTAATACCCTAATTTCAACCCTTAGAATACAACATATTAAATTATGTATTATTTATTATTTATTCACACATATATGAACACTACACTTGAATGAATATTCATTATTGTTTTGATCTATGTATTATTTGTTTAATTGATTAAATTATTTATTTCAATCTTAACGTAATGGAGTGATTAAAAACCTAACATCAACCCAATTTCTAATCATTTCATCAATGACCTTACCCTTACACCCAAAGAATTTTGTTATCCTATGTGCCTACTCTTCTTAATTCTTGAAATTGAAAATCAAATTCTTTTTTAACATTGTTTCCTAAGTTTCTTCTTTTACCATGAAATTTACTCTCCCAAAAACTTTTGTGTTTGATTTCATTATTTTTATATGTAAAGTTAATATTGTAACACACGTTTGCACTCTTTTATTACACAAGTTTGTATACTTCTTTTGTGTTTGATTAGTTTATGTGTGGTTACTTTTTTTGTATTTGATTAGTTTATGTTTGATTTCATTATTAGTTTCTGTCATAGGCATAGAGGGACTATATCGATTGATAATTTGTTGACCTTACATTAGTTTGTCCTTTGACCATAAATATTTGCATAATATCTATTGTTGGAGCTAGGGAACTAAAAATATTGAATTTATATAATAAAAAATACCATATATGTAATGATCTGATTGGATAGCAGATTAGAGGTCTTATTGCCGGTTTCACTATTCCCAATGTTTTATATGTTAGCATATCCAAATTTTTTCATCGTCTACAATCTTTTTGAATCATATATTTTTCTTATGCATTGCTTGAAGGTGGATTAATGCTAGCATTAGTTCGCATGTTTGTCTTAGCATTTTTCTGCTAGCATTGTCTTAGATCATATACGATGCTTTTTTTTTTAATTTGTACTAATCATATTGAAATGTTTAGATATCAAAGCTTTATAGTGATTGATAATTCCAAAGTTTATAATGTCCTTTCCGCATGTGTTTGTATGGAAATTTATTGACACTTTTTTTGAGGTGCTTGAATAGGCTTGACAACTTAAATGTTTACATGACGCAAGGTCCTCTAACAGGCCTCACAACTTAAATGTTTGCATACCGCAAGGTCCCTCAACAACCTGACAACCTTAAATGTTTATCTAAATACACTTCTCGGAGTACATTTTTCCTTGAAATTTTCCATACAATGTTGCAGTGATTTTGCACAATATTGTTGTCCACCGCTAGTTGAATAGACATTGTATCTTTCATCCTTCTTCTAGCCTTGAAATGCAATTTCGTCATCGTTGAAGCTACATACATTGTTTACTGGTTCAGTGAGTGCTTATTCTTCGTTGGTTCATCGGTTGTTGCTTGTTGTTGTTGTTTGGTTCACAATTCAACCTGTGCTTATGCATTTCATCACTTCGGAGTAAGTTTCCATGCCATAGTTTCATTTTCTATTCCTTGTTTGTTGTTCAGTGTTTACAGTTTGCAAGTAAGAATGTTTGTGTATTTCTACTGGCAAGCTCGTCGTATGTTTCTGGTTCCTTCTGTGCTTCGGCTGCAGTTTCGTAATTGTTGTAGATACATATGTTGTTTACTGGTTCGGTGGTTGTTGCTTGTTCGCTGGTTCGTTGGTTCGTCGGTTGTTGGTTGTGTTTGTTTGGCTCAAGTTTATGCTTTGGGGCCCTAGGGCCACAATTGGGTCTGTTCGTTCTTTCTCACTGGTTTGGTGCTTGTTGTTTTCTTTTGTTTGATTCGTCTTTACAAGGTTGGGGTCCTACGCCGGTAGTTGAAGTTGGTTTTTTTTTGTATTATTATTTTTTTTTGGGCGCTTTACGGTGCTCAGCCCCTACACCCACGAGTCGACATGAAGTTGTGTTATTTTCCCTATCTGGCGAGGTCGATATCTATTCTTCTATGATATTTTGTTGGTGCTTCATTGTTGACATGAAAGAAAATAGTTGCATGAAAAATAGTTTGAGAAGTACATGTGAGATTGCAATATCCATTGGTTTTTTTGTTAAAATAAAACATATGCAGGTTGCATTTATAAACCATGTATGGTGAAATGTTCCCATATGACAATACATGTTATTTATCCTCTACACAAACTGGTGTTCCCACAATACAATTTGTCTTGTACTTGAGATATGATATGTACAACAAAGATTCTACAAAATTATATTTCCATGTCTAGAAGCATATCTGGGTAGTTTGCCACGAAAAACCAAAATCTCGTATCGTGGGCACAACAATCTGTGTAGAGGATAAAGAACATGTATTTCCATCAGTGGAAGCATATCTGGATACTTTTCCATGGAAAACCATAAATTTTTTAGCTATGGCCATGCAATTTCATAATATTTTGTGGCTTCTAATATATTTTGGACAGGGAAAAAAATTACATACTTACAGCTATGGATGGAGAAGCGCAAAGGTTCATGTTTCTGCCTATCTTCTAGACTATTCATTGAGTCTCTTTTACTGTATGTACATTTTACTTGTTCTCCAATGCATACCAGCTTCCATTCGTGTTCATTATATTTTGTGCATTCCCACATTCAAACAAACAGAATAGATGGAGAAAACAACGAAGTATTGACTACATCAGTTGAAGAGGAGATATAAAGGTGCATGCTTGTACTGTTATTTCATATTGCATTGTTTTGTATTTCATTTATTGTCTGTATATGTGTTCACCTAGTTTATTGTATGTAGATGTTGTGTACCTTCCTACATAATAACTTATCTTCATTACATGTCTTCTTGCATACTAACCTACTTCATGTCTGTTGTATTTTCGCTGCATTGGTGCATTTAAACAAACAAAATGGCTGGAGAGGACGATGGACTCATTAGAGGGAATGTAGACGATGAATTACATAAGTGGATACCTATACTCTTATTTCATATTCTAATGTTCAATTTTTCATTTACTGTCTATATATTTGTTGTGCTTGTTGTGTTGCTTTCCACCCCCTTTTTTTTTAATTTGTTCTTTTCTTCCTTCAAATACAATATCTTTCTATGTATTGTCATGTCAATCGTATTCTGTTTGTTGTTACATTGGAATAAATATAATTGTTTCTCTTTATTTTACATGTCTTTATTCATACTAACTTGCCTTCATTTCCATTGCATATTCGACGTTGCTACCTTGGAAGAAATAGGTTTGTTGGACAGAAAGATGAATTGTTTTGTGCAACAACAGAGGGTTCTATGGTACAATCTTCAAAAAGGTATACCAACTGTGCTGGTAAATTAAATATACAAACCGGGTGGGGGAATATAATATTAGACTAGAAAATGATGGCTTAGCAGCAATGGACCTTTCTGCCCTCCCTATTTCTACTTTTTCCATTTTCTATTATCCCTTTTGTTTTCTAATTGATTTACTTAGTGGTATTTCTGAAAATGCCTTGGTGCATTGGTTGGTGGACTAAGGGTTTCATATGGTCATGCTTCTACCTTATTCCATACTTACCCACTTTGTCGATTGCGGGTGTTGGGTTCAAGATTGCTCCCCTGGCTTTCAGGTGTCTGTGATATACAGATTGGTCGTGGTGCCCCGCCCTCATGCCTTGTTTACTGTTACACATTTTTCCAGTCAAAAAAATAATATGCATACAATTTTACGCTTGTTTAGTCCTTCTGATGGACAGTATACAATGCATATGCTTGTTTAGTCCTGATGTTCATCTGCACATGCCTGCATCATAAAAAGTTGGACTAGTGACATGGTCATGAACAGTCAGTCATCCTAGACATCAGTGTTAAAGAAAGATTTGCCTCACCCTATGCAATCTTTTAGAGAGGGCCTTACTCCATTTCCCTATGCAGACTTACTTTCCCTGATTGATGAATCCAGAGACAAAAATAAATATTTTCTACTTGTACACACCTTGCAATCTATACAACAAGCGTATATGTTGGTTGCTCCACTACAACCCACGTACATCGAGATTTGTGCCAGAAAATCAAAATTAAAAGTCAGGTTTCCATGTCAAGACAGGAGATATCTGATCCTTGGCCTTCCACATACTGGAAACGTTCTGACACAGCCCTTCAGTTGCATTTTGAAGGCTATAAAGAAGCCAATTTTGAGCTATGGAAAGGGGAGAGAATTCAACTTTGAGAGAAAAGTTACTTTGGAGAATTTATTACTTCATTATTGAGTCTGCATCCATTTGTCCTTTAATTCTGAACACAGTGTTCAGCCCCGAAGCTCTTCCCTTATTGATGGAGAACCTCTTTGTCTCCCTTATATGAGATTGCCTTTGGTGGAGGATTAAAATTGTGGAGGCCTAGTTGGAAGGAACTTGGTTTCTTGGTTCCGAACCGTGCCGATACATAAGTTTGTAATGTTTTCACTTCTGTTGATCATTTATTAATAGAAATACTCCTTTCCTGTCCAATTGATATCTTGCAAATATATGTATTATGATCCATGGGCGTGTTTGTTTTGAATATTAATGGATTATGCTATCTAATGTGCTAACCTTTGATATCATCACTATATGCTTTCTTTGCTTGTTTGTTGAGAACTTGTTGCTGGTATAAAGCTTTGGGTTGAAGTGATCAACGGTGGACATCATTAAACGTTTGGACGAGGTAGGCCTCTTTCTTACCTCCTTTGCACAATAGTTTATATAGCATATGATTGAATTGAGTCGATTTCTACAGCCACTCCTGTCTATTGTGGTTCACCCTAGCCATAGAGAGATTTTCCTCATAACAATCAGCAGACGGACAAGGCCAAAGGTAAAGATGCATATGCTCTACTGTTAGTATGTTTACCAAGAAAATATCCTTGACTATTTATTCATCTATGGCATGGTGAATATGTTGATGTCATCTGCAATACATGGTTTGTAGTTCACAAGAAGTATCAACAAGTACAAGCGAGACGCCGAACATAGCATAGGTTCCGCAGACTAAGAGGTGTGGTTGCAAAACTCTGGCTCCATAGTTCATCGAAGCCATGTGTGTACTTGTAGATTTATGCCAACGAAAGAAGAATACAAAAAAAAAATGCACACTACCATTCACTTTAGTTTTCTTGTTCAAAAATTGTCACCAAGTCTAGAGTTGTAGCACCCAAAGTAATATCATAGAGGGCTTGAACAGTCACCGAACTGGAAAAGTGTTCGTCAAGGACATAATGGTCATCTATAGCACCTACTTGGACAAGGAAAACAAAACTAGATCCATTATGTGTGATGACATGACATGCAAGGAAGCCATGATGATAGTGACACTAACTATTCCTACACAACTTGTCCAGAAACATGCAGAAAAGATATTTCTGGGTAATGGGATATCCATTACAAATTTTAATATTTTTCCCAAAACAATATATGACCATGGTGATTGTGATCGGATTATTTCACTCAACAAAAAAAGTATTGTGGAAAAAATTCTTGTTGTTTTTTCAGAATATCATTTCGTCTCGGACATGACTATCAACCAGCTTGCACAGAGTAGTAATATTTACCCAATCGGAACCATTAGCGCAGCTATCACACTGGCAAGAAAACTTGGCTCACAACACATTCTCCATATAAAGGATGGAGATTCGGACAATGATAAGGAAATTGTATCGCTTTCCATATCCAATTTTGTCCTTTACTTTCGCATGTGCATGTATCTCAGGTAAGTTACACAAATATTGAATTGTTCCATGTTGCAACTGCAATTGTTCGATACCTATTCAAATTTGTTTTCACCAATGGAACAATAATTGCATAAAGGGTAGTCTCCACTTATGCTCTTCAAAAATATAACAAAGAAAAGGGATGTTAGAGAAAGGATCTTTCACACAACCCAAGCAACATTTGTAACAAAGTTGCAAGCAGAT
>JASDQU010945367.1:33704-54163 GCA_032191745.1 Picea mariana
CACACATGTCTTCTTTCTAAATATTCAATTACTGACATTTAATTCTAACAAATCATTGTGCAGGAACCATATAGATTTTCATTGATGGGTGAAAGGCTCGAGGAGATCTCCTATTAATACGCATTAAACCAAGATTTGAGGGGGGTTATATTATCTCTTCCGAGTGTTGATTTCAAAATCATGGAATCTCGTTCGCACGTCATCGCCTTGGCACATTCACGAAACCTCCAATCCTTAATTTCTCTTTTTCATACCTACCACCTTCACATTTCTAAATATGCAATAAGCAAGCTTTACTACTAACAATTCATCATGCACCACCCATACAGGTTGTCATTAATCAGTGAAAGGCTTGAGGAGCTTTCCCATTCATAATAATTTAACCAAGATTTAGCAGGGAGTTTCATTATTGGCTCTAACTATTCATTTCAACCATCATCTGGAGGAAACCAACGTTCGCATAAACCTATGGCATCATCTTGAAAAAATTTCTGTGGTGATACAATGAACTTCTTTAGGTGCGAGGACCAGAACTTCCACTGGTTCAGGGCATATTCTTATTACTCAACCCCTACCGTCCAGAACCAAGTAATTTGGGCCTCTGGAATTGCCCGAGCAGGCTGTGTCCCTGAAGTTTTTTACTGTAAGGACCTGGTCTCTTGGTGTGCCGATAGATTTATTTCAAACAAAAGAATTATTCCACTGTGAGAACTATCTTCTGTTTTTTTGTCACCTTAGGTCTTCCGCCAGATGTTAAGATTGTCAGAGCCAACATTGACGTTCAGAGGAGAAGATTGCAAACAGTTCCTAGCAAATCATAATAATGGGTTGGACATGTTGCCTCATTTATTGGAAGACCCGATTCTAGTTCCCAGAGATATCACAATCTTGCAGGTTAGTTCATTTAGAAATCCATTCTGCCAAATTGCTTGGTTGTTTACAAGAATAACGGGATAGGAGTCCACAACAACTGTTATCCGTATGGCTCTTTATATTTTGTATTTCGCATTCAATGAACAAGCCATTTTTTATTGGGGCAAGTTAATTTCGCATGAAATTTGCTCCCAATTGTCAAGCTTCAAAAGGGAAAAGAAATTTTATATGTCATCCTACTTGGTTTTTACGATAGCACATTGCTGCTAGTTTCCAAAAAATGTCTCTGTCCAAGAATGTCAACTGGGAATTCGACCCAGTAACATTCTGGTACCAGGTCTTGTGGAAGCACAAGGCTTCTCACTATTTTTATGAGGTTTTTAATGGCTTCGTGTCTGTTTTCAAATTTTTTTTGTTAGGAGAAAATGCTCCCCGCATTCAACAAGCAACCTGTTTTTTGGACAGGAAGGGGACACTTGAACATTTGGATAATTACACTGTGATAAGAATTTTCGGCTCCACGGAAAAATCGTCTCTCCTTCCATGTCACATTACAGACAGAATGTTCATTGTAGAAGTAGCACGGAAATACAACTATTGGTTGCATCTATTGCAAAAAGAGAGAAAAAAACAGTTCATTCCTTTGCCTTGGAAAGTTGAGGAGTTTGTGTTGAAAAATGTTAACAAAATCGATGAATTCACAATGCATTCTAGCAACCTCAACCTGATATATTCTGAAATCCTAAGAGGGTTCGACCTCAATAATATTTTTCGATAAAATTTACAAACACTTGGCCTCGACGATTGTTTTTTCAAAAAACACATTGGCTACAACTCTCTTGCTTCTGATGTTGGCGACCTAGACACACTGCAGAGTAGCACTAAATTGTATAGGCAATAGGGGAAAGGCCCTGGTGATAAGAGTGTTCAATTGGTGAATAACACTCCAAAAAGTACAACATCCCATAGCATCACTCCAACAGCCCACCACAACAACAAAGCTACTCAGATTTCTTCAAATGGAGGAGGATATAACGACCCTCCTCACTTTAAAATTGATAATTCTCACAAGCTTTTAGTAGACAAGAAGAGAAAAAAAAATGTGGGAGAGGCGGAAGAGTTGAAAATTCAGAGTGAGAACATGGAACTTGAGACTGACCTGGATAGTGTGCTCTGCTACCTTGACTAGACTGGAGACTCCATCCATCATAGTCATCCAATGAACATATATGATACCTAAAATTTTGACGAAGATGAATCCTTCATGTTCTAGAGAATTGTTTTTGACAGCCAGACCAAACAATTGATAATTGAGAAAAAAGATGTAAAAAATAAGAAAGGAAAATCTCGTTCATAGGTTGACCTTGCCAACATGCGGCTGTCCCAAATATGTCAACTTCACAAGGCAAGCAGAGATGCACTTCATGATTCCATTGGAGGCATCGAGGTCGAAAATGCCAGACTGAAGGACCGGGGCAGGAATTGTAAGAGGTTTTGATTCATATGCCATTGCTTGCCAATCCTTTGGCAATAGCCATGCTTGCCACCCATGCATCCAACTTAAAAGGATCCTCCATCCTCCTCACATCCTGTAAAAGATATGTGGATAATAATATCAAGAAAAGAATGGAACTGGTTATTGAGGCGTGGAAAACATCACAAATCATCACTTCCCTTGGAACTAGGGAACATAGTTTGCTCGAACATTTGCAAGCGGAGTTAAAAGATGAAGAACATTTCTATTTAAACGCAGTCCTTCCTTTTGGTTCCATTGTCAACAATATGATAGAAACAAATATAAGACAACAAGATCTTCCATCCAAAAACCAGATCGGTCAACTAAATGCATGTTGGAAAGAAAAAGTGAAGAACTTGCATCTCATTGTTCAGTCATGTGAACAAGCTATATCAAAGAAATATAAATTATTCACAAGGTTGTGAAGAAATAACTTAGCCGGAAGGACCAATGACTTCCAAGACCCTGACTTAATCGCAAACTCCTTGCCCTTAACTAGGAAAGAATTCGATAAACAAGTTGATATGTTTAAGGCATTGTCTTTGTAAAATTTTTACAGCATCCTTGAATATGATCAAGCTCACATCGATGACTGGCTAGTCAACTATTTAGTACAAAATGAGGTAATTCATCAGGCTCTGTGTAGTCTTTCTATCAACTTTCGGGAATTAGAAAACGATCTTTTCAACATAAAAATCCGGAATGAGATCAACGTCGCCCCAATGAGAACCTACATTGAAGAATGGTTGGAAAGGGAATTGAAGCAGGCCACCAACGAAAGGCAACAGGCAGTTGCCACGATTCCAGCATCCGTTGAAGACATCAATGAAACGAAAGCCACAAGAAAATAGCAAAAGGGCTCATATGTACCATCATTGTAAGTCTACAGATAACATCTTGCTTTGTTTATCAACCCAATTATTCCACTTTTTTTAATATAAATGTGTAGCTAAACACTTTTACCTTTCAATTTATTTTTCCATTTTTTTTTTTTGCTTGTATTGCACTCTATCTTCTTTCTACAGTCATGTTTCTTGTACATATTTCTCTTATGGTCTGCAGGAGCCCCAATCCCAGTCTATATGACAAACGCATTGAAATTTCCAGTAATATGTAACAGACTTTTATTTTTTGACATATTTCAAATAAAATTGTTTCAAATGCATTTCAATTTCCATTTTTTTTATAATATATACTTTCAAAAAAATAAATGGTTCTCTACATGCCATGTGTCATTTACTTCATCGATACCACCTATGCTTCATGCTGCTTGCCACATAATTTCCAATTTTTTATTCCACTATGCACAAATTGTATTTTGTTATATACTTTCAAAACATAAATGGTGTTCTACATACCATGTGTTATTTACTGCATGGATACCACCTATGCTTCATGTTGCTTGCTACTTTTTCCTATCCTACTTCAACCCGGCAAGGACTGCGCTGCCACACATCCTTGTTTGTATATGTAAACTTAATTTTATTACACAAGTTTGCCTACTTCTTTTGTGTTTGATTAATTTATGTTTGATTTCATTATTTGTATATGTAAACTTAATTTTGTAACATAAGTTTGGATTTTTAGTAAAACATTTTCTTATTTTAAATTTATTATATATGAAAAATAATAAAATAAAATATTTATCTTAATTTTAAGTTTATTATATATAAAAAATAATAAAATAAAAATATTTATCTTAATTTTAAATTTATTATATATAAAAAATAGTAAAATAAAAATATTTATCTTAATTTTAAATTTATTATTTATTAAAAATAATAAAACAAAAATTAATGTAAGTTTTTATATAATTTGAAATATTAAAAATTTAAGAATATTTATGTTATTTATTTTTATTTTTCTTAAATAAAATATTTCAAATTTTATTCTTTTACTTAAAAAAAATTATAGTCGGTAAATACATAAACTATGGAAAAATATACATGAGCAATTTACTCCTTACTACTCGAACTAGGTTTGATGTTCATTTTTGTAACCCTTTGTCTAAGTGAAGGTTACTAGTACATATAAAACTCAACAAAATTTAATGATTGACTTGGATTCATTTACACCTTCTAGATATATAGCTTGGGTTCCATATATATTTTTTGTGTACCTAAAAATATCATGGGATTTCCCCCCCTTTGTTCTTTTGGATATCTTTTGATTCAAGTGAGGGGATTTCAATTAATGGTGGAGTGATTAAGTGTAAACTCCTCGTTACATCTAAGCTAGATGGGAACACAATTTGTTCCTTCTTTGCATTTGAATTGTCGAATTCATCACATCCTTTTATATCACTGGAAGGATTTATAACTATGGCTATTTGCATTATAAACACGGAAAATACTAGGCCCCACTAGGCCCATATTCAGGCCACCACCCTCAAAGGGAGGGTTGAGTAACTAACTAGATGTTGTTGGTCTAAGGTTAGGTACTTAAGTTGTTATTGTTATTCTAGGGTTGGGTACACGAGTCACTATTGTTGGTCTTGATTGTTTTACGTGATATTTTGAAGCTACCTTTGGAGGTTTCTTCTCCAATGATCACCATCCTTTGATTTTATTTCTTTCAACACTTTCCTTGAGAGGGACAAGGGTTATTGAACAAGAACATTACAAATGGATCATAAGTCCTATGATGAAATTTGTCTAATGTATTTCCAATATTTTCTTAAACTTGATGAATCTACATATGGATGGCGAGATTCAAAAGTATCACCCACATTGAACTTGTTGTGGCAATCATGATATCGAGATAAAATCCAAAAAACATAATTTCATGAACAAACCAACTTTGTCCTAAATCCATGATCACTCTCCTAAAATATTTATTTAATTTTAATGACATGAAAAAAATAACTTTGGAAAATGACTTATCAAATATTTTTTGATACATACTTTTAATATCAATTTTTTATTTGGGGAGGCAGGTGTGAGGGGGTGCTATATGGCCCTAGATAAATTAGGGAAGTTTTTTTCTTTTGGAACTTGGGGATTTCTTCAAACAACAAAGAAAAGGAATATGCATTATTGCAGGAACTTCAGATTGCAAAAAATCATCAAATATCTCACTTGAATATTACTAGGGACTCAAAGAACACTATAAGGTATTTCATGGTAGGTTATTCTACAAAGGATGTGGGTTTGTTGGCCATCATTATTTGCATCAAAATCATTCTCAAAATCTTCTCACCTCACCTGTTGGGAGCATGTTGATTTTGAGGAAGAATCCAATTTTGGAAAGTAAAGATTAAATTACAAAAGTATAGCTGAAAGGAAAAGAAGCACGTGTGAGGGAAAGCTGCATGCAAAGGAGGAAAGAATGCAAGGCGCGCATGCATACCACATTAGGGATAGGGTTTCTATAATAGATTGTAATGGTTGATAAGCCAAAAATAAGTATAAATAAGTACCTAGGAGGTCTAGGTCGGGGGTTCTAGAAGGTGAGAGAACATTTTTTTTCTTGGCCAGGAGAATGAATGTAAGATTTGAGGCCTTTTTGTAAGTTGTTGAGATGTAGGAGAGGCAAGTAACTAGATCCCGAGGGTTATATCGCAGGCTGAGGAGCCTGGTGCAATCTAGTCAACCTCACAGGGGTTGTGGAACCTGTTTTGTGATTGTGTTATCTGAAATTGTAGTTCGCGCGACGCCATATATTATAGAACCATAATAAAAGATCCTAAGAGACAGATCTTTGTGGATGTAGCCCAGGATGGGGTAAACCATGGTAACACCTGTGTTATATGTTGTGATTGATTGCATGTTTACCTTCTGTAAGTAGTTAGAATATGAATGGATGAATGGATAATTCTATTAGATCTGTTATATGTTAAATATGTTATAATTCATGCATAGACTTAACAAGTGAATGAATAGTAAGAAGAATAGGAAGAAAAACTAGATCAAGGCCTAAGAGGATGAAATGAAATCCCAGATCCCCACTCTTTCCTATGTTGCAAGCATATGAGCATTGCGGTCACCCATAGAACTATCTTGGGTGAGACTCTGCAGTACACTTTGTGTGTTATGTTGCCTTCTAGTTTACCATGAGGGCCGATAGTTTTAGAGGGATTTGTTGGAAGATATTCAGATCTGAACCTGGGTTAGCCCAAGAAGTGGTTAGAGAAGGAGTGACAACCAACAAACGGTTATGTTGTCGGCTGGAACTGCATGGGATTGAGGGAGTGGGATTCATGAAAGAATCGCGAAAATAATGAAGGTATAAAAAGGAATGTTCAGACCATGGAATCCAACAAAGGAGGAGATTGAAAGATGGTTGAAAACAAAGGAGCTTGCATTTTCATAGAAGGATAACAAAAACCATAATATAACAATGCACACATATCTGGAAAAGTACGTGTTTAGCGACCTACATGAGGTCTTTTTTTTTGTGATTTCCCACATGTGTTGCAGGAGTGGCTATTCAGTTTGAAAGACAACCACCCTACAAATCGAATCAGACATCTCGAGTGGAATCCTATGGAGATCATTCAGTTACAAAAAGTTGACAACAAATTCACACGCGTAGTAGATTTCTAGTTAGGCAGTATTGTTGCAGGATTTATCACAGATTTTGTAGTAGATACTGTGAAGTCTTACAATGCAACAGAGAAAGAGTTCCTAAAAGTACCTAGAGGTAGGTATATCATATCACTCTATACTTCAATCAATATCTTATTGTATAACAAAGGTGTGGTGACTATGGAAGCAGACAACTAAACTTCCCTATGTGCATGGGGGAAGGGGGGAAGCACTGACAAGAGATGGATAAGGGAAAGAAGGAGGCCTTGGACCCATTCATGATGGAGGAAGATCAGATCAAGAAGATCATGGAAACAATTGGAAAAAGTCGCAGTGGAGCACCCTACCAATATAATATGAATAATAAGAAGACATCCATATCAGATGGAGAGGGATTGGAAAGTGATGAAGAAGAGGTAGAGGATCTTCAGACTGTGGAGCAGATTGAAGAAATCCTATGTGAAACATATGAAAGGAAGACAAGAGGTCCAAGGGTAGGAAAAAAAGTCAGAACTCATATCCATGTCAGTGTTAGTGTGGAACCCAGAACCCCATGTGCAACTAATAGACCACAAATAACACCACCATTTAGACAACCGAATTTTAGCAGAATAAAGATAGCAGGAAGTGCACCTAATACGGGAACAATGAATGGAGGAGCTAGTTTAGGAAGTAGTGGTCATGTATCCACACCATGCGGATTTCTTAGTTCATCATCGTTCAAAATGATAGGACATGATCCCACCATCCGGTTACCTGAATTCAAGCGAGAAGCATCATGGGATCCTGAAAAGCACTTGTTTATCTGTGATAATATTTGGGAAGAAAAGCAGATTGCAGATGATGATAAAAAAATTTTGTAGTTAGCTATCATGCTAAGACACTGTGCACTGGATTGGTACATGAGATTAGCTATAAATAGTCCACTAGGAATGACAAGGGTGATTGTAGATGTCAAGAAGATACTAATAAATTAATTTCAGAAGCCTAGCTCAGAGGATCAGTATATGAATGAGATGATTGAAATCAATCAGAAACTAGGTGCTTCTGTTTGGGAGATTGATCAGAGGTTTAAACGTCTTAAAGGTAAGCTGAAGTATGTCATGATTGATATGCAGCATAGACATCTCTTTGTGAACTCACTATTACCACATCTGAAGTACCCTTTGAGGTAGCATAAGTTTCAAACTTAGGCAGAGGCTCTACAAGCAGCCCTACAGCTGGAAGAGAACCAATATAAGAAAACAGATCCAACAATAGAGGATTTGAAGGAGGATTTGAAGAACCTCACATTTCAACTAAACCATAATAAGAGAAAAGAGAAAAGAGAAGTTGTTTGGTGTACCACATGTAGGACATAAGGACAACATAAGAATGAGTTCCCAACTTTCGTGTAGTACATGGACACAGGGCTACCAAACCCTTTTCCAATAGGAGGACCATGGTGCGATATTTGTAAAACACATGGACATGACCCATATCATTGTCCCATGATGCAGAAGTATCAAACAGTACCCAAGAGTTCATATTTCAACTTTTACAAATTAGTGGGTCATGATGACAAAGATTGTAGGACAATGGACTTGATGCAGGAAAGAACGTTAGACACCTATAGGGTGCAGGAAGAAATGATGACAAGGAAAGTGACACCTCATTTTAACCAGGTACCACCTCCATACAACATTGCACAACCTCAGTATAATAACACACAACCACAGTATAACCCCGCGTAGTATAATCATGTGCCTCAGTACAATGCACCACGAGCAGATCGAGGAGGATATAGAGGTGGAGGACGAGGTAGAGAAGGATTTGGAAGAGGTAGAGGTCCATTAGTGTGCCACAACTTCCAACAACTAAGAAAATATGCAAGGGAATGTCCACTTCTACCTGCGACATGCATGTACTTCCGTGCAAAATACCATGATATAGAGGAATGTCCAACATTATTGGGAAAAAATCAAGAAAATCGGAATCAGAACAATCAAAATGTTCAGTGGATTTTTACAGAGGTGAGGAATGATGGAAGAAATATCAACATAGTAACACGAGGAGGTGATAAGACAGGAACTGACGCAGTAACATGAGTCAACGCAACACCAATGGGTGAAGAGGAATATTGAACCACAAAAACAATTCAATGTGGGGAAAGAAAAATAAATATTCAAGGAGGCAAGGCATGATTTCCTCAAGAAAGATGTTGCATCTACATCAACCACACAACATACTTAGAATGTACCAATGTACGATATGCCCTTATCAATGGAACACACCAGTGAAGTACCACCTATAGTGCAAGTAAGTACCATAAATAATTTTCTACAATCTTGTGTTAAGCTACTAAATGACCAATCATCTGTTAAAATTTTGCAAAATATGTAATAAAAATGTAACACAGAGGTAGAGGGGAAGTTAGAATAGAAAACAGTTAATCGCCTCCATACAAGAAGGAGGAAAAGAAGGGAATTCTGACTGAATGCTAACATTGGAGATTTCAATATGGGGGATATCATAATGGATTTAGGCTTCGAGGTAAATGTGTTACCAAAGAAGACATGGAAGTGTATGGGAGAGCCCACACTAGGCTATTCACCTATCTAATTGAAGCTAGAAAACCAACACAGATTTCTACCAATTGGAAGGCTTAAGGGTGTGATAGTAGATCTGGATGGAGTGCGCACTAAGGTAGACTTTGAAGTGATAGAAATAGTGGATGGAACAACACCTTATCCAAAATTTCTTAGCCTAGATTGGGAATTTGATAACCAATCCATAATAAACTTTAATAAAAACGAGATGACATTCGAATAAGGAGAATACAAAGTCATTGCGCCATTAGATCCATTAGAAGGAGAAAGGATTGTATAACCCACTTTCTTAGATCTGGAGGAAATCCACAAGTTATGTAGAATCACTGCACAATAAGAAGATTATGTCAACCTAAATGCAGATGGAGTACTCAAATGGAGGAGAATCACATCATGTGCTTATCACTTGGATACAGTCTTGGAGAATTGGTAGTAGAGATTACATGAAGTATCCACACGAAGCTGCGCAAGAATAGACTGTGCAGTTAGATGGGTGGCTACAGAGATAAGAAAACCTTTGTGTTTTCATGGGGTGAATGAATTAGAAGAATTCCTAACAAGATACGAATATGAAGTGTTAGAGAATCAAAGGCCCTTAGCCCTGGGCATTTCACTCAATGAAACACCTACAAGTTGGTGCGCTGCACACAAAGAAACAGTTAAGGACTGGTACCAATGTAATCGACTGTTGCACATTAGATTCGACATAGAGCAAAGGAGTTGTTGGCATAAGGGCAGACCCAGGGTTCAATGCTCAAGAGCAGACCAACAAAACCCTAACTATCGACCCTTTCAGCAACACCTGCGAAGCAGATGAAGTCTCACCCGAGGTAGAGATAGGGGTGGTTGCAAGACTTAGGTGTATGCAACCTTAGCTGGGACACAAATATGTGATTCTATCTTTACAGAACACTTAGCATAGATCATTCATCAATATTTAACCCTTATTATACTTCGCATACAGCATAGAGCTTCGTGGTGAGTACTTAGATGTACAGTATTTCATCACTTAACCATAGTAACCCAGATCAGATCCAGTAGATCGGCACTAAGCATATTCATACATATCAGATCTAACATTCATACACATCTAAGAAGCACAAATCATAAGTAGATCTATCTAAATATATCAAAGCACTTAGCAAAGAAAGATATAAACACATCAAGTCAAAGCACAAAGCATAATACACATATTTACGTGGTTCACCCCCACCCTAGGGCTACGTCCACCAACTCTTCTTCTTTATTAGTGTCTTCAATCAGTTACAGCACAAAGCCACTCAAAACCCTTACTTCACACAGGAAAGAAGGTCTACATAGCTCGCAAGATCCTTGTTCCTTGCACTTCATCACAAAGCCTTCTACAACCTCTTACAACAACTTGCACTTATTTCTGCAAGCCTCTTACAATCATGCATAGATCATTTACAATCGACATCCGATGACATGGATCTAACTATTAGCACTAAGCCATCGACCATCCTTGCATTGCCTAAGTATCTATTTATACATTACAAAAATGGGCCTAAGCATGGGTAAACCCATGGGTCGACATCCCTTTCCCATTACATTAACCACAAAACCCTAAAAGGGGCCCAAACGTGGATCAAGATCCTGTGATCTCTTGTTCGCTTGGCGCCAATAGGCCCCCAACACTCACTTGTGACTCGTCCTAAGTCACTCTGGTCTGTGCAATTCTTCTTTGAAATCCTTGAGCTTGGCCCGAGCTGCTTCGAACTACTGCTTTGTTGTGGCCTCGTGCTAGGTTAATTACAGGATCATTGTGTCGTTTACTGGTCCTTCCAGGCGTTGTTCTACAGTGATGACGACTTGCTCAAGCTCTGCTCCCTGGCTTTCGATCTTGGAAAATAACATGCATGCTTTGTCTTGCACTGGTTGGATTCGCTGAGTGACTTCCATCACTTTGTTCTAGATCATATGTATCTGCTACTGAGCTATGCATTTTTCATGAGATATTTTCATTCTATCCACTGCAGACAGGGTCTTTAACTGCACCTATAATGTATCTGCATGCTTCTTTTCTTCCTGAAGTTGTGACTCTAGTTCATGTAACTCTGAATTCTCTATAAGGTTCTCATAAGTCTGGGTGCTATGGTTACTGAGATGCTTGCACTCCAAGGCAAGAGCTTTCAATCGGTCAACTGCACTGCGAGCAGATGCTTCTCGCTGGTCTCTTATCTCCTGAGGGGTCTCGGGCATAGCTCAGAGTTATAGATCAGCAATACGTTGTTGAAGCTTCTGTATAACTTCTTCAAGTTGTGCCACCTGCTATGGAACTCTCTCTTTAGCCTGTAATTCGATAATAGTCACAGAGCGGAGAGATCTGTTGACTATTTCCTTGACTTCAAGTTGCTTTGCGAGCAACTATTCCATGCTTTGTTGTAGCTCTACTTTATCTTTGTCCCACTATACTTGAAGAGCAAGTTTTTCTGATTTGGCAGCACTGCATTGCTTGACAAGTACTCCATGTACCTTTGTCAAAGCTTGGGTGGCTTGTGCTGTGTATTTTTTAGTTTGTCGAAGGTGAGATTCAACCATATCAGCAATCCGGTGAAGTTGAGCTGGCTCATTTCCTGGTTCTATTGTCCCTACTATTAGAGGCACAGTGGGGACTACATGGCTAGACTAGAGTTCCTGCTGCACTCCTTAGAGTTCAATCTCTATATGGTTATACATTTACTTCTGCTTCACCTCCTGCTTCTCCACTATCTCCTTTGAAGCATCATTTACCACTGCAACGATGAAATCAAAGTCATCCAACGTGAGGGTAGTTTGCATATTGGTTACAGGGGTTCTAGGTTTCTTTCAAGAGGAAACTTTCAAAGGTGAGACCTTCCTTTTCTTTGATGAGTCTTCTTCGTCCCTAGGCAGTGGTACTTCGCCTTTCTATTGTTCAATTTATGCACCTTCTATCTCTTCGCCACCTTCTATCTCTTTGCCATCACCTCCTTCATCTGGTGTGATAGAGGCAGTCCTTATAGATGCACTGTCTACTTCATGAACCTCTTCAGGCTTCTTCATTTTGCTTAGTCCCTATGTATCCGATACAATCTCTAGGCTATCAATATCAGACAGCTCTGCGGGGTTCATTGGAATGAGAAGGTCTACTGACCAATCCTTGGTGATCTCTTCGATGTCTTCCTCGGTCAACTTGTAATAAGACTGCAACTATTTCTTGTGTTCATCAGATCGCGTTGTTATATAAATGAAGTGGCGATCCGCGTTGAACTTCATTAAGGGTATGAATTTGTGGAGCGTGTTTGGGGTAATGTGAGGTGTAGACTGGATGGTGGTCTTCAACTAGTTGTAGTATACATGGAAGACGAAATTCAACTACCATTGCTTGCTCATATCGGTCGAGTACCACAAGGTACTGAACCTCATAGCCAAAGGTTCAAATGGCTCGGTCTCTGGGAAAGTGGAACCCTATGGCATCTCCCATGCTATGAAGGTGATCAGTATGAGAAGCCAATTGAAATGGAACTCATACCCTTAGTCTTTCACTTCCCTGCAATCCAGTTCGAGATGATTCACCAAGTACTTCACCCAATTCATGAATTCCTTCTGCGCACTTCCTTGCGAGATCAACTACGAATCCAGTCACTTGGGTGAGCCGGTTCTTACGAACTAGCTTTCCTATGATCAGCTGACAGGAAAGGCACACTACACCACTCTGAATAGAGGCTACCTTGTAGCCTCGCGTGCCCTTCTTGACATCACCATAGGTTTCTTTGATCTTCACTGCTAGCGCTTTGTCTGTGGCCTTATCAAGATAAAACTCATGTGGGTCAGGGCCTTGCATGATGAGTCCTGTGATCCAATTGATCAAGGTCGGATCCACTATGACATAGTGGTTCAACCACAAGTAGCCTCTGTGATAGCAATATAGAAGCAACTTTACGCACATATTCACCTCTTGTTGTCTGCCAAAGTGTGGGATCTTCATGACATTCATCAATGTTGACTGCACGAGGTTCTAAGTCCAAGACTACAGGATGATCTTCGAGTTCTTTCCCTTCATCTTCATTAGATACTTGTGCAGGGTGAGCATATTGTAGACTTTCATGTCGCCGAGGTTGAAGTCACTAAACTTCAATGTTGCAAGCTTGTCCTGATCGACACAAACTACGTGCACCCCTTTCGGCAGGTATGCAGTGATCATAGCATACTCGAATTCTTGGGGCACACTATCACGGTTGATTTCACCATGTAGAGGGGGTAGGTAAGAATGAAAAATGCTAGGAATCAATTTAGCATTCTCATCAAACTATCGGGATGGTCTGGCTCGAGCAGTGGATGGAGAAGCTGCTACTCCTCTTGTCGATGATGCTTGGACTCCATTGGACATTCCTCTTTATGACATGACTTTCTCAATCCTTAAATCAAGGAGGACCTATGTGATGGATTCTTCAACTGTGGTGAGCTCGTTGGACATACACACTCGAGAAAAATAATCAGGGTCACAATGATCTCAGATACTGCACTAGGATGAAAAATCAGATCACAATGACCACTGTATACAATCACTAGTTCTGCGAGCTTCGAATTCATAGTTGGCAAAAGTGTTCTTCGGGCATGGCGTGATGAGCTAAATAAGAAATTTGGCAACGGTCTGCTTGCAATGGGTATGAATATTCCATTAACATTGATCTGTCTATTATGGCGCAGTCCAATGGTCTGGTGGCGATCCTTTAATGCTTTTATGTCCGTTCAGGGTGGAAGTAGAATGGGCATATCAGTCCAATGACTATATTGCTTCACCACAGCGAAGTGCCATAGGTCGTTGTTCTAAAATCCCGGCGAAGCTCCCATTCTGTAAGTTTTCTTTCTACGATGTTCCATCTAGAATCTCCTGTAAATTTTCAATCTTCGCCCTCTTCTTACTTAACTTTCTAGCCTTCTTCCCAGTAATCTTCAACTCGGTCTGTCTTTTTCCGTTCTGATTCCTATCTTCTTTTAGCATAGTCACTACGCGTTGTTGAGATTCTCTCCGGGTAATAATTCTTCTTTCTCTGGGACATGTGTTTCATTCTTCTGTGAACCTTCTAACATTCTTTCAACTTCGACATTGGGGTCTCTAGTGTCAAGGAGCTTCGATCTATTCTTCTGTTCTTCAATCAACTGTGCAATCTTCTTGGTCATAAAATATTTTAATTCTTGTTTCTTCTGTTCCAAAACTTATGCTTCTTCCTTCTGTCTAACTTGATCTCTGTTAATCCAAGGTTTTTCGAGTAACATAGTAAACGGGGCGCTATCCTCAATAAATTTAATAATCTCAAAATCTTCTTTAGTCAAAGTTCCATCAACATTCATAGATATCTAAGTGAGCCTTTCACATAGGTTTACCAATTTTCCTCTGAAGAGTCCTATTCCTCCTAGTGAAGGGATCATGGTAGGCTTCCCTATAGCTTCCCACATTCTCTCTGTCATGATATTCATCTGTGTTTCCTCATATAGAACACAATCAATGTCGAAGTCCCCTATCCTTAATTCGATGCATTATTTTTCTTTAAAGATATCTGATAATATGACTTGTTGGTGTTCATTCATGGTTTCTTTCATCTGGATTAATACTTTATCTGATTCTTTCTGAGGTTTTGCTATCTATGGATCTGCCTTAAGGTTCAAATTCATTCCTTTGAGCCTAACAAACATTCTGGGGTAATCCAATACTTCATGATCTAGAGCTTTGCAACAAAGACAACTAGGTCCTCCACCAGGGCATTCCTTATCTAGATGTCCCAATTTTCTGCAACTGTAGCATAGGGTTAATCCTCTCTTTCTTGTAATTGATCCCCAGCCTCTTCTCTACTTCGCACCAGGAGCATAGGGGCCAATATGCAAAAAATTCTTTCTAGGATCCTACATCCATTTTTTAGTCCAAACATTCTTTCTATGCATAGGTATGACATATCTATCACTATTCTTATCAGATCTATTCATATCAAACCTTCTTTCATCTAACAATGCCCTAGTTTTCAAGCTAGGACAAAATCTATCAAAAATACCTAGATCCATGCTCTAGAAACAAAAATTTCCACTTATCTTACTTCTACAGAGCACAAAGCTTTCATATCTAGAACTTTCTTACCTTTATCAGAGCACAAAGCTTACAGATCTTACCTCTTTTAATCATAAAATTCCACTTTTACCTTTCTTATAGTACAAAGCATTCAGATCTTTCTTCTTTTCTTCAGTAACAACCTATTTTCTTGTAGATCTGACCTCTTTTCTTCAGATCTGACCTTTCTTTCTTGGCACAAAGCTTCACAGGTCAAGTAGAACACTGCGCACTAGGGAAAAAGATCTACGCACAGAGATTTCTTTGCACAAATCTTATTCTTCTCTAGTTCCCAGCAATCACAGTTTCAGGTCCCGACAATGGAACCATTTGTTGGCACAAGGGCAGACCCAGGGTTCAACGCTCAAGGGCGCACCAAAAAAACCCTAACTACTATCCCTTTCGGCAACACCTGTGAAGCATATGAAGTCTCACCTGAGGTAGAGGTAGGGGTGGTTGCAAGACTCAGGTGTCTGCAACCTTAGCTGGGACATAGATCTATGATTCTATCTTTACAGGGCACTTATCATAGATCATTCATCAATATTTAACCCTTATTATACTTCGCAGACAACACAGAGCTTCGCGGTGAGTACTCATATGTACAGTATTTCAACACTTAACCATAGTAACCCAGATCAGATCCAGTAGATCGGAACTAATCATCTTCATACATATCAAATCTAACATTCATACACATCTAAGAAGCATAAAGCATAAGTAGATCTATCTAAATATATCAAAGCACTTAGCAAAGAAAGAGAAAACACATCAAGTCAAAGCACAAAGCATAATACACTGATTTACGTGGTTCACCCCCACCCTGGGGCTACGTCCACCAACTCTTCTTCTTTATTAGTGTCTTCAATCAGTTACAACACAAAGCTAGTCAAAACCCTTACTTCGCACGTGACAGAAGATCTGCGCAGCTCGCTAGATCCTTCTTCCTTGCACTTCAGCACAAAGCCTTCTACAACCTCTTACAACAACTTGCACTTAGCTTTGTAATCCTCTTACAATCATGCACAGAGAATTTACAATCCACATCCGATCACACAGATCTAACTACTAGCACTAAGCCATCAACCATCCTTACATTGCTTAAGTATCTATTTATACATTTCAAAAGTGGGCCTAAGCATGGGTTAAACCACGAGCCGACATCCGTATCCCATTACATTAACTCCAAAATCCTAAAAGGGGCCCAAAAGTGGACCGAGATCCCATGATCTCTACTTCGCTTGGCGCTTCTTCTTCGACTAGCTGTCGAAGTCCCAAAATAGGTCAAAATGACCAAGGTGATCCCAAAACTTGGTGAAGGGCCAACATGAGCACTAAGATGTAGATATATGATGGAAAAGGGACACCAAAAGAAAATTTGGAGAAATGTATAACACTATGGAGGATGACACCACCATAGGAATGGCCTGATTACTTCATCCATACCTTATAAGGAATTCCATAAAATTGGTATGTTGACCAGGAACTGCGCAGAGGCACTATAGAATGGACAACATTACAACATAATTTTATAGTAACCTTCTGATTCAAACATGAGAACCCAAACATTGATTCAACACTCAAACAAATAAGAGGAGTGATATTTATTGATGAACCAAAGGTGGAACACATGAAAAAGTATCAACAATAGAAAAGACAAACAATCAAAGAACTATTTTCATGCTATCATGTGGAAGAATAAGCATCAGATGAAGATGACCCACACAACATTCATATTACAAAATTTGAAGGTGAAAGAGAGGTGGAAGGTCCATATTTGGAATCAGAAGTATTTGTTGCACCTATCAAAGTGAAGAAAGTTAATATTGGGACAACACATAAACCTAAAATGGCAAGTATTGGAGACTATTGGGATGAACAAACAGTGGAAAGAATAACAGAGTTACTGCATGAATACAATGACCTATTCCCAACAACGTTTACAGAGATGAAATACATAGCATGAGAGCTAGGAGATATGAATATATCTCTCAAACATGAGGCTAGATCTGTCAAACAAAGACCTTATAGACATAATCCAATATATAAGCAGAATGTGAAAGAAAAAATTCATAGAATGTTAGAAGCTGGAATTATAGAACCAGTATAAGAATATGAATGGATAAGCCCTATGGAAGTGCAATAAAATAAACAAGGGGGATAAGGATTTGTGTATACCTGAGGAAACTGAATGATGCTTGCCTACATGACCCTTTTCCAAACCATTTCAAAGATGAGGTATTAGAGAATGTGGTAGGCCACGAGGCATACTCATTTACAGGTGGATGTTGGCATGCTTTCAAGCAGATGTGCTTGTCATTGATGGCAAGATCAGAGTATGCAGCGATGGAAAAACAGGGACAACGTAAGCTCAGAAGAGATAGTGCAAAGGTGCATGAAGAGTGAAAGAGTGTGGTTGTTTATTTGATGGCAAACAGCTAGGCAAGGAAGATCAATAGTGCAGGGATAATTGCATGGAAAGATCAGAAGCGTAAACTCCATTTCAAAGTTTCAGATATCGGGCATTGGAGGAGTTAAGGAAGCAACTCACGACAAGAATACTGAAACGACGAAATGCGAAACACTGGAATACGTTGATCCGACTCAATTTCGGAGTTTCAGATACCAGGAGATTGAGAAGTCAAGAGTTGAGACTCTTCAACACAGGAGTCCCGGAGTTGCGAAATACAGAATCCTGAAATCCTGAAAGAGGCACATCAACAAGAGTTTTACTGACCAGGAAATAACTCCATTTCGGAGTCCTGGATACCTGGATTTGAAGTGTTGAAACACTTCACCACAGGAGTGTCGAAATGCCAAAACGGTGAAATGAGAAACACTGAAATCCCGAAAGAAGGAGACAGTTCCAGATACCGAGAGTTGAAGTGTCAAAACACTTCACCACGGGAGTCTCGAAATCGTGAAATGCGAAACGCCGAAATCCCAAAATCCCGAAAGCAGGAGACAGTTTCGGATACCGGACTTTTGGATACTGGGATATGGAGGAGTCAAGTGTCGAGACTCCTCATCACAGGAGCCCCAAAGTTGCGAAGTGCGAAAAGATGAAAAGCTGATCTGACTTCATTTCAGAGCTTGGCAGACCGGGACTTGGAAGTGTTGAGAACATTCACATCAAGAATGCCGAAATCGCGAAGTGATTTTGGCCGATAGATCCAGGAGGAGAATGTGGAAGAACACGTCAGAAAGGACAGGTGGAAGACTATGACACATGGCACGATTAGACAATGAGAAGTGTCAAGTTGATTAGGTATTTCAGGCCACTGGAAATCACAATTCTGAGTAACACGTGACAGCCACTTTGGTTACGACACATCATCGAGTGACACAAGACTGACCTCACTACGGGATTTTTTGCTTCGGGAGTTTTAACTCCATCACTCCCCCAAAGTACTGAAGGTTGAAGTCCTAGGGAAGAGGATAGTCGTCTGATCACCACGGATCAAGGTTCGTTGATTTGGAGATCGAAGCGCTTGTGTGATTGGAGAGGGGTCATATTCAAGTGCTCACATTGTTGAAGAACTGTAGAAGAGAACTCGAAGCGGCAAGATCCATTTCGGAGTTTCAGGGATCGGGACATGGAGAGTAATGAAATATTCACCACGGGGATCCCGAAATGCCGAAGTGCAAAATGGAGAAATGAACGCAAGATTCAATGAAGTCAATTCAATGATGCAAATGAATTTGAATAAGATCGGAGGGCTACTTTTTCACTTCACAATGTAACTGCTAGAAACAAATGATGGTTTATTCCAGAGGATGAGCTCGTCTATGATAGAGAAAATGAAGAGTCTCAACTGCCAGAGAAGTTGAGGAATCTCGAGATAACACCCAGTGATGATGGATGCGTGGGGTAAATCGGTAGAGAAGCTGAAGAGTTACCATGATGATCAGGCAGAGCACTCAGAATGATCAGGAGATGCAGAACAGCGTGAGACAACGTGGCACACAAGAGATGGGATAGCTATGGAAGATTGAAGTGGAGAAAACACCCCGATGTGGAGGATATTTGGGCCATAGAGGATGCAAGAGAAAGAAGCAGATTGCATGCAGAAGGTGCACAAAGAGTATAAGAATGCTGGAAAAAAAGAAGAAATGTGTGTGGCTGTTGAGTGTGATTGAGGTGTGAAGAAGGAGGCAGAGTGCAGCAGTAGAAATCCATAGAATGGGAATGGTGCATTGAAGGGACATGGCGCAGAGAGCATAAAAGGCAAAAGAACAGAAAGTGCAAGGAGTGTGCAAAAGACACTGATGCAGACAGAGCAACACAGTGTAGCAGAACAGTGATGAGACCAGTAATCCATTGAAGAACTTTATATCACTGTAATAAGTCTTAATAGCAAATATTTAGATTTGAGGGTGGTAGGGAGGTGCTAGGGAGGACTGTTGTCCTCAGAGGTTCAAGTGGGTGCTTGAACAGAGAGAGTTGTAGCTTCCATCTAGTTGTAGCCATAGAAACAAGGGTGGCAGGGTGGTGTAAGGGAGAACTATTGTTCTCTGTTATACAAGTTGGAGCCTGTGTGACTAGAAGTTGGTGCTTCCATCCAGTTGGTGCTTCCTTCTAGTGGGTGCTAGAGAAACCAGGGAGTTGGTGCTTCCTTCTAGTTGATGCTATAGAATCCATAGAATTGGTGCTCTCAGCAAGTAGCATCTTGCAAAACAGAGGTTGTAGCCTCATTATGAGTTGGTGCTCATATGTATGATAATGTAAAGAATGTACAAATTAATTATCATATAAAGAAGAAGAGGTTTTTACACTTTATGGGTTTTCCTTAGAAAATATCTGTCTCTGTGTATCTCATATGTGTGCATGATGTTGAATGGTCTATTTCTTACTTCCCTGCATTATTGTGATT
>JASDQU010945368.1:12322-27996 GCA_032191745.1 Picea mariana
TCGGAACATTTTTCGCACAATGGTTGATGAGGGCGCCTCGACATGCGTCATGTCGTTGGCATGTTGGAAGGCCATTGGCCAACTTGTTTTGTATCTGTCACCTAATCTTCTTACCGCTATCGACGATTGTTCTTTCCGACCACATGGAATTATCCCCTCTTTCCCCTTGCAGTTAGCAGGGAAGACTGTGTGCATCGAGGTAGAAGTAGTCGACACATCCCTCGACTACAATCTCTTGTTAGGTAGGAGTTGGACCTATGCCATGCAGGCAGTGGTCGCTATAGTTTTTAGGGTCTTGTTGTTTCCACACGAGGGTTGGATCGTGACCATTGATCAATTGTCCTTCTCCTGACCTGACCCTTCATTGGGGGCATCCGCGGTCCCAATGATTGATAATCCTCAACTGGGCGTCGTCATCGTAGGGGTTGGTTTGTGCCCACCTTTGATGGGTACTTTCGATTACCCGCCTTCTCAAGGCGATGTCAAGTTCATATCAAACCACCATAAGGTTGAGATTTTCCAAGTTTCATCATTTCGTACGACTTACTTCAACGATCAGTGGATTCTTCCTTCCCCATTGATCATGACGGAAGGGACATGGCACCATGGTATGTCCATGCCCTTGTCTGCGGCAAAAGCAGCATACTCTTTAGTCCAACAAGCTTCAGCCAACACCGATCCAACTCCTTCACAAGAGTTAGATCCAATTCCAGAGCCTATTTGGGCTCAATGTTCCCTCACTAATACCAATTTGTTAGACTTAGTCTTTCTCTCAGACGAAGCAATCATAGAAGCAATGACTAGTCCAGACAAACCCTGGGATGATCTCCATCACAGATCATACTTACTTCTAGAGTTAAGTAGAATCAAAGCAGGGGAATTCACCTTGACTATGATTGGCGATAGGTCTTGTCCTATCAATACTTTGGCTACACATGAGGTTTATGCCAAGGGTAATATGGCAACTATCGTTGAAACTATACCGATTAATATCTCCAGAATACCTAGCATCGTGGAGAATGTTTTCGTCGGCACTGATTGCTCCCCCGAAGAGATTCAAATATACACAGACTTATTTAAATAATTCCACGACATTTTTTTGCTGGTCTTATGAGGAAATTCCAGGCATTGATCCAAAAATAGTCGAACATGAAATCACAACTTATCATGATGCCAAGCCATTTCGATAGAAGATTCATCCAGTTAATCCCAGGAAAGCAACAACTATTAAGGTTGAAGTAGAGAAACTGATCAAAGAAGGTTTTATCTATCCTATCCATTTGACCCAATGGGTGTCAAATCTTGTGCTGGTTAACAATAAACAAGGCACGATTCACGTATGTATGGATTTTTGTGATTTGAACAAAGCATGTCCAAAAGATAATTTTCCCACACCATTCATTGACCAAATAGTCGATGAATGTGCTAGTTGCAAGGATTTTTCTTTCATAGATGTTTTTTCGGGATATAATCAGATACAGATCAAACCTGAATACCAACACAAAACAAATTTCGTCTATCCATGGGGTACATTTGCCTATCGTAAGATGCCTTTTGGTCTCAAAAATGTTGGAGCTACCTTCTAGCGGGCCATGTCTTTTTCTCTCCATGATCTCAAGCATATAGTCGAAGCCTATTTATATGATTTAGCATCATGATCTCGTAAGAGAATGAATCATCCCACACACCTCCGACTTATATTTAAGTGATGTTGCTACTTCCAGATTCTCTTGAATCCAAGCAAATGCAGCTTTTGTGTAACATCAGGAAGGCTGCTTGGTTTCATAGTCTCAACAACAGGGATCATGGTTGATCCTCTCAAGGTGGAGGGAATACTTCAGTTGCCTCCCCCACATACAATCCTTCAACTTCAAAGTTTACAGGAAAAAGAAAACTTTTTGAGGCGTTTCATAGAAAACTATGCCGAGATCACAAAGGGATTTTTGTGTTTGCTAAAGAAAGACGTCCCTTTTCATTGGGACGAAGCCGCTAAATACTCTTTCAACACATTGAAACATGCCCTCACGATTGCCCCTCTACTCCAACCACCTAATTATAAAAAAGATTTTTTATTGTACTTGGCTGTGGTAGAGCCGAATATAGGTATGGTCTTAGTTCAGGAGGATGAATTCCTCTCATAATATGTGATTTATTACCTGAGCCGAGGCCTGGTTGGACCATAACTCAATTATTCCAATATTGAAAAATCGGCGTTGGCAACCGTTCATACTGTTCAATGGTTCCGTCGTTATATTTTATTTCACAAGACCATCGTCATTTCTGTTGTGAATCCATTTCAATATGTATTAACATGATGCATCATTGACGAAAAGATTAGACAATGGATAGTTGTCCTCCAAGAATTTGACTTAATTTTTTTTTCGGTGAAATCAAAAAAGTCATTGGTCTTTGCGAAACTCATCTCATAAATTCCGGTTGAATATGGTGAGGTTATGCCTGAAGAGTCACCTATCAGAGGAGACATGTTTTTGATTGCATCTTCAGATCCATGGTATGGATATATACTTTTCTATCTCTAGACTTTGAAGTGCCTCGCCGCTGTTTCTCGAGATGAGCGTCGCCGTATACGCCATCAGGCTAAGAACTATCTCATACTTGATGATACTTTGTATCATTGAGGTGTATATTTCATCCTTCACCGATGTCTCACTCATGAAGAAGAGTCTATCATGCTTAATGACTGCCATAGTAGAGCATGTGGCGGTCATTTTTCTGTGTTGGCAACATCCCAAAAGATTTTACGAGCCGGTTACTTTTGTCCAACGTTAATCAAAGATTGTATCGAATCGGTCAAGAAGTGCCACCCATGTTAGATCTTCTCTTGGAATATGAGGGCACATCCTGCTCCCATCTTTCTTGTCATCACAGTTGGTCCCTTCACCATGTGGGGGATTGATTACACTACATGAAACCCTCCTTCAAGAAGGGGGCACCATTATATCATTATAGTCGTAGACTACTTCACAAAATGGGTCGAAGCTATGCCAACATTTAAATATGATGGAGANTGGAATATGAGGGCACATCCTGCTCCCATCTTTCCTGTCATCACAGTTGGTCCCTTCACCATGTGGGGGATTGATTACACTACATGAAACCCTCCTTCAAGAAGGGGGCACCATTATATCATTATAGTCGTAGACTACTTCACAAAATGGGTCGAAGCTATGCCAACATTTAAATATGATGGAGATATTGTAGCTCTCTTTTTGTTCAACCAGATAATCGCAAGTTTCAACGTCCTGAGAGATATTGTCACTAACCATGGAAGTCACTTTCAGAACCAAATGATGACCGAATTAACATCAAAGATTGGGTTGTAGCAAGAAAATTCATCACCCTACTACCCCAAAGCAGATGGTTAGGTGGAAGCTGTAAATAAATCTGTTAAGACCATCCTACAGTGAACGATCAATTCAGCCAAGTCAAATTGGCATTTAATGTTATACTCAACATTATGGGATTACCGAACGTTTGTTAAGACTGCAACTAGTTTCTCACCTTTTCAACTCGTTTACGGGCTGGAGGCAGTCTTGCCTATAGAATGTCAGATCCTGTCCCTAAAATTGGAAGTACAGTTACTGCTAGACACTTCTCCACTTGAAGAGAGGTTATTACACCTTGAGTAGCATCGTGATGCGGCCCTAGCCAATGAGGCTCACAAAAAAAAGTCAAGTGTCAGTATGATCGGTCCGTTCGTCCTCGGATTTTCTCTGAAGGTGACCTTGTCTTGGTCTATGAACAAGATAAGGACTCCCTGGAGGCACGCAAATTCAAACCCATATGGTTCAGACCTTTCATCATAAAAGAGATTCTAAAAAAGGGTGCTTATCGTCTGGTAGAATTTAAGGGAAATGCTTTGACAGAGCCTAGAAATGGGCTCTACCTCAAGAAGTATTACTCATAGGTAGGTCAGCTTGGGTAACTTTTTGTAGCATATGTATAGTCTTTGTACTATTACTTTCTACTTTCTTTTGGTTTTATGGACATGCCAATTTTGATGTTATCTTTTGTCACTGTTGCAGATGTCAAGTGAATTAGAGGTGTTTGTTGGGTATGCAGATGGTGCTAGCTGGCACACTTGGAGGCTTGCCTCCATAGCTTGGGTAATTTTTACACCTCAGAGCCAGTTATTATCCTTGGGAGGTATATGTTTAGGAAACACCACAAACAATGTCGTCGAATACAACACAATTATTGAGTTTCTTCATGACACTCTATCATTTGGTATCTCTCACCTCCGGGTCTATTTATACACTCAACTAGTTGTGTCTCAGTTAAATAGAGTCTACCGTGTTCATGAATGTACTTTACACCGATGATTCCTTAGGGTACGTATCTTAGAATGAATCTTTGATTATATTACATATTTTCATGTTCCTAGGAGATTAAATCAAGTCACGGATACTCTAGCTAATGAAATCTTAGATTCTCATCTAGCAGACATATAATAAAGGCATACACATGCACATGTAAATACATTTTTAAAGGAAAAAATAATCCATAAGACATAAAAAGACATAAAAATCCATATATAATATCAAAATCATCAGAGTACATAGGTGGGCGCATGCACCTAAAAAATACAATCAGTAACGAGTCATGGGGCTTATGCCCTCAAAACATATATATAATTAGTGCCCTAGGCACGTGAAAATTCTAGCCTAACTAAGGACGGGGCCTGTGTGCCCTATTGTAATAATCAATGACGTTTTCCAATCGCTGAAAAAGCCAGACCCATGTTCGTGGTGCCCCCACTACGTGAGGCTACATAGATGGTGGCAGATCCTCAATCCCTTCCATGGGGACTGTGTGAGTGAGCGAGGTAAAATTTCTCTCTACTCATCTTAGAACCCTCTCAGCCTCACTAGTTGGAAGCTCTCCTGCTGCTGTTGGTCCCCCTGCGGTGGTCGGTGCGGCCCCTGGCCAAGAACGTCGCTTGTTCCTTGCATAATCCATTGGTCACACTGGTCGCACATCTTCACATAATAGAAACATATATGTCAAATTCTCTGGTATAAAAAAAAATGATATATATAAAAAACAACATAAAAATTACATGTGTTTAACCAAAAAAGAAAGAAAAAAAAAACAATGCAAACTTACCCATCTCTCCTCACTCCTTGCCAGGAAGTACCGATATCTCAAGGTCTCTCGAGAAGTCAATCCCAACATAATGGTAATCCTCTATGACTGGGATATGTCGCGACAACCAATAAAAAAAGTTGTCATCAAAGAACTCATTGGTCCTTCCTCCCCCCTGTCGTGGAAACAACACTGCCCATCTTCATATCATGGGAAGAGAAGCTTGATGCCCCCATACCACCTCTCAAGGGATGAAACTGGCCACTCTTTCAAAGAAGAAAGAGCAAAGAATGGTTCCAAACCCAAAGTTCCTATGAGTCCACAACCAACAGTCTGTCAACTGCCTCTTCATACAGTCTAGTAATGTGGTGCTCCAATAAAAAATATGTGCATTTAAGCACTGAACTGCATAGTTCATCTGTGTACGGGAAGCCTGATGCAAAGAGGCAAACCCTGTAATCCATCCGATGAGCAACACTATCGCCTGCAGTGCTAAGTNACATGTGTTTAACCAAAAAAGAAAGAAAAAAAAAACAATGCAAACTTACCCATCTCTCCTCACTCCTCACCAGGAAGTACCGATATCTCAGGGTCTCTCGAGAAGTCAATCCCAACATAATGGTAATCCTCTATGACTGGGATATGTCGTGACAACCAAGAAAAAAAGTTGTCATCAAAGGACTCATTGGTCCTTCCTCCCCCCTTTCGTGGAAACAACACTGCCCATCTTCATATCATGGGAAGAGAAGCCTGATGCCCCCATACCACCTCTCAAGGGATGAAACTGGGCACTCTTTCAAAGAAGAAAGAGAAAAGAATGGTTCCAAACCCAAAGTTCCTCTGAGTCCACAACCAACAGTCTGTCAACTGCCTCTTCATACAGTCTAGTAATGTGGTGCTCCAATAAAAAATCTGTGCATTTAAGCAGTGAACTGCATAGTTCATCTGTGTACGGGAAGCCTGATGCAAAGAGGCAAACCCTGTAATCCATCCGATGAGCAACACTATCGCCTGCAGTGCTAAGTATGAGATCTTGCTTATTGGAACTTGTGAGCTCATCTTATCTGTACCCTCCTGACAATGGAGTCCAATCAACTCTGATATCTTGTGAGGCCCAGAGGGAAACGTACGGAAGTTGAATGGTTCCCCTCACTGGGAGAGGCCAGTCAAAAAGTATATGTCCTATGTCGTTGGCACCAGAGACTGTCCCTCTAGCATAAAGGCCTCTACGTTCGGATGCCAATAATCAACCAAGGCATTCAGTAGCCTAGGTTTTGCTCACATGAAAGGACATAGGAAGAATTTTAGCAACCCACATTGCATCAAGAAAGCAACAACATTGGGGTCCTCCCGAACCAATGCACTAATATCCTCATGCTCTCTTTCCCTCTAGTGAACATACATCCTGTAAAAAACCAAGTTCATGAGGCTTAACCTTTGCTCTTTTAATTTTTTTTCCATTAAATGAAGGATCCACACGGGCTGTAATGATGACAATCGCGTGTACATGCGTGCAGTTTTTCCTCTGACTGAGTGTACACATGGGTGTCATAAGACAACCCGCATGGACTTAGGGACGAATTTTTCAAGGTCGATGCCCCTCCAAAAACTAAAATTAAATGCATAAAGAAAGATTTAGATTGCAAGAGGAGAGAGTTTATACTTACTTGGTCCAAGCAGATGGTTCTTTCGTCCACCGAAGCTCCCAGAATCAATTCTTTTCACAAAGGGGTAGTTTTGGATTTTAGTCAATTTTTGAATTAACAATGGTGATAATGATTTGTCAGCTTCTATTTATAGAGGTTTTGGCCTCTTTTTGTCAATTTTCGAACCCTTTTGTCATTTTTTCTAAACTGAAAATCATTTAAGATGGTTGAGGAGTCTTCTTTGGATGTTCACGGGAAGTATTACTTTGGGTATTGGGAATATTTTTTGAGATTTGGGGCATTTTGACAATCCTTTGGTAAAAAGCCATTTTTTCCAACTCGTTGCATTTAAGTCAGGATTCCACTTTCTGCATCTCGTTGTATTTTCCATTTTTCCATAGAATAGATCCCACCAAGTTGCGACACAGAACCATTATTACGTCTTTAGAAGTGTCTTAATTTGGTGGTAGAGCTTACCGTAACATGGATGCCCTAGGTAGATCCTGGTTGCATTATGGTGCCCATGCTTTCACTAAAGACTATAGGCTCGAGAGTCCCTTTTAGTTTTTCCTTATTATGAGTTCGAGCCTCATTTACATGATTCCTTATCACTCTTGACCTCACCCTCGGGGCTCCCAAAACATAACAGGTCTTCTTTTAAGCCCTTTTTAGACCCTCTAAACATGAAAATATTGTTGAGTAATCTTGTGGCCTTTCACGCTCGTTAAACTGAAATTTGAAGTCACGTCTATCTGGCGGTAGTTTACCCCTTTTTTTGTTCATATGGTCAACTGTACGAACAAAGGTATACTCTAGAGGCCTCAGATCTCTAGAAGAGTACGCTCGAGTATAATTTTAACCCTTTTTGGAGTCTGAGGGATTAAATTTACGAAAAAGGAACCCCCACGGAGTCCATATTTAAGCTCTTTTCAGAATCCCTAAAATTTAAAAGATCGTCGAGTGACCTTATTCTTTCACACTCGTTAAAATGGTCCAGAAGAACATTTCTGATGGAGTCCATAGTTAATCTTTTTCTAGACTCCTTAAAAATGAAAAAATGGCCGAGTGATCTTATCTTTGTCACATTCATTAAAATGGTTTCGAATAGACGTCTTGTTGGTGTTAGTTTACCCCTTTTTCGAACCGACTAGACTACCTTCGAAAAAGGTACCCCATTAGAGTCTCCTTTTACGCTTTTTTCAGACTCTCTAAATATGAAGAACCGTCGAGCTTACCTTCTTTGGGCTCATTAAACTTACATCGAAGGATGTTACCATTGTGTGTCTTATTAATTGCATTTCCATACTCGCGTCTTTGGCCTAATGTTGGCTCCATGTTTCTCTCAACCGAACCATCTGAAACATGCCTTATACGCAAGCCCTGTAGCACTTTGCATTTGCATCTTGACACCTTTGGCCCCAGGAGGGATTTTTTATGAGTGTCCTTGTTTTGAGCACCAGTCTTTTCCTTGCGCCTCGAAATCATATGTTTGTGACAATCATTCCTCCTTTATAATGTAGAATTATCTTATTCTTTTTCCAAAATTATTGAAAAAGACAAAAAAAAAAAGAATCAAATATACCCCAAAAAGAGGAAGGGAAAAGTATTTTCTTTGTATTGGCAGCACAATGAGTCGCCCTTGGCTAAAGCACATCCTCTCATTTTTTTGTCAGGCCCTGGGATTTCATATGGCCTTAGGAAGTTGTTCCCGCTACATTGAGTTGTGTCCTCCTTTGTTTGGTTATCCTTCCAAACATATAGAGAGTTTGCGTTGCCTCCTGCCTCGTGAACTAATGTTAATTCCATGTTGCCCGAGTCTCATCATTTTTCATGCTATTGTCAAAGGGAATTTTTTACCAAGCCTGAGTCATCCCCTCTTTATTTTGTCTCTTTCCCTCATGCCCGACCATCCCAAAAGTCAAATCAAGTCTTTGTTTGAAATCAATGAAGCCTTTAGTTTGATCATCAAAGATTCTCTAGTCCATGACCAATGAGCTATCAAAGACCTCTGGGTAGTGAATTTGTACACTCATATTACACTCCTACTCGCATTTTGAAGATTTTAAAGTTGTTGCTCGAGCTCTGAAGACCTCATCTTTAGCCATCAGTCCTTATCAGCTTCTAGAAGATGGATACTATACACATATATCTTTTTTATTTTGAGATGTAGATCCGCTATGTATTGCTCACGACTGCACTTTATATAGTTATATGAAATGGATCTACAGTGTATTTGATTGGTAGCCATTATTTTATTTCATCATGAGCATGGGTATGCCCGCCTCAGAGAGACAATTTTTATTTTGTAGATGGCACCTCCAGAATTCTGGTCCCTGGGCTCACCAGTTTGATACATTAATAAAGATTGATAATGTATTTCGGCCATCAGATGCTCTTCTGACCTCACACATTAGGGGGCATCTATTATAACGCTAAATTTCACCAGACATACTTACCTGGCATCAGTCCATCTCAGACTCCTTCGTTGCCAAAACACTATTGAACAACTCTTCTTAAAAATCCCCTTTATAAAGGCCCACGTGCCCTGATCCATTACTGCACACGTGTACACGCTATCCACCCCAATACATCCCACGTGTACCTACAAAAATATGAAAAAAGGAAAGTTGTTGATGGAACACACAACTTTAGGCAAGTTAATTAAACCTTTTGGCCATGCATGGACGGTCATTCGACCAAATGCCTAGCTCATTCTAGCCTATAAAAGAAGGGGTAAGGGTCCCATTTGAAAGGAGGAAAAATCATAGTAAAGAGACTATACCCGATTGAGCATTCCCCTTGTCCCAACCTTTAGATATCCTTGTGCAAAGAGAAGTATAAAGAAAAACAGTTGGAGGACAGTTGAAGAGGAGACCAGGATCGGTTTCGAGGAGAAGTGCCGACCACATATTGTAAGTTTACTCTGGTGAATATTAATATAAAAAGGAATACTTTTCCCATCCCGCCATATCATGTGTTCAAGTTGAATGTTTATTTCATGATATTTTCACAACTAACCCAATAATTAGTATATAAAATGCATGTTCACAAGCTTTTTGTTTGTTCATGAGTGAATGCAGGTCAGCTTTGGGAGGAGGCTTACAATCAAAGAGCGAGCGAAAGTAAATGGATTGACATCAAACGAAAGAATTAAGGTAGAGTTATTGAATCTCATTTACACCTTTCTATTGCATGAATGTGGGGTTTGTGTTGGGAAAATAAGAAAGAATAGAGGCCTTTGAAATGGTCATTTTCTGCATGCATGATTAGAGCCCTTAAATGCTAAGTCTGTAGGAGGGATTCCCACCCAAAACAATAATCCATTAATAAAAATGAAAAATACGCCCATGGAATAATAATTCAAATATTTGCAATATATTAATTGGATGGGAAAAGAGTATTTCCATTAATATATGATTATCAAAAGTGAAAATGTTACAGACTTCCGTGTCGGCATGGTTCAAAACCGAGAAACTAAGCTCCTTCTAGCTGAGCCTCCACCACTTCAATCCTCCACCAAAGGAAAACTCATAGAAGAGAGACAATAAAGTTCTCAATCAATAAGGGAAGAGGCTTGGGGGTTGAACACTGTGTCCATAATTAAAGGAAAAAGGGATGCAGACTCAATATGAAGTAAATAATTTCTCCAGCATAACTTTTCTCTCAAAGTTGAATTCTTTCTCCTCTTTTCCATATCTTGGAATTGGCCCATTTATATCCTTCAAATGGAACTAAAGGTTCGATTCAAAATTTTTCTAGTATATGGAAGGGAAAGGATCATAGATCTACATTCGTGACATGGAAACCTGACACCAATTTTAATTTTTGGTCACAAATCCTGATGTACACGAGTTGTAGTGGTGCAACCTATGTATACACATGTTGTATAGTAGGCAAGGTGAATACATGTGGAAAAAATATATTTTTTATCTTTGAGATTTGCAAAAAAGGGATGAAAAGTATGCAAAGGGAAATGGAAAAAGGCCTTCTGTGCAATATTGCATAGGTTGAGGAAAATCTTGCTATAACACCCATCGCAGATTCAGAAAATGCCAAAGAAGATGTAGATACATATCAGGAAGAATTATGTTCACCATGTCAAATAGATTCAGAAGATGAAGAGTACATAATCACCAGAGGTATGTTGTTTTTATTTAATTGTGAACAACACAAACATCTTGAAATAGAATTCCATGAAGGAAATGAGACATAAAAGCTAATTGAAAAGGAAGACAATTATGAAGCATAATTGATTCGTGATTTAGATGAGCTAAGAGAAGAAAACAAGTCACTCGATAAAGAATTGATGAAACAAAAGGGAAAGTGTTCACAATTTTGAAGAAGCCCAACATGTCATCGATAACTTAAGAACTCACCTATAAGAAGCCAAAAAGATCAAATAAAATCTTGAATATCAAAAGAAGTATTTGGAAGCCAACATAGCAGCACAGAAGGACGAACCATAAATGAGAGAGAAGATATTGACAGATCATCTTAAGGAAATAACTAATGATCTAATCCAATTTGAGTCAGATTTTGGACAAGAAGAGAAAGGACTTGAAGAAGAAATAATCACATTAAAAATTCATCTTGAAGAAGCAAAAATAACAGAAGAAGTCATGAAGTCTCAGATAATGAAGAAAGAAGAAGAGGTTGAGAATATTGAAGAGGAAGTTGTGACATTGGGAAGTAAAATCATCAAGATCAACAAGAACGTTGAAGAGAGAGAAACATCGACATCGGTTATGGAGAATGAAGAGAAGAAATCTAGGTTTCTAGAAAATAAGAATGAAGAAAATAGAACGAGTTATGGAGAAGAACTCAAAGAAAGCAGTCATGATCAACTAGAATATAAGAAAACTATTGAAGATACATATTCAAGAATACCATCCATGTTCAATCCACAAAGAATCTTCAATCATGATCATGATCACTCAAGGCAGAAATTCAAAAGGACTACACCACAAAGAAGATCATTCACTCCCAGGTATGAAAATTTCTTTTATGGTCATTGTACTAATTTTGGACATAAGGTTGCAGATTACAGGGATTATAAAAGAAATGTTCAAGCAAGAAATGCCTATGTGGCCCCATGTAACATTGAATGTTAGAAATGTCATAACTATGGACATATAGCTAGTGATTGTAGAAGCACGATCGATACTTCCATGAAAGAGAACACTGCTATTATATATAAGAAAGTATGGATAAGAAAACATGAAGAACGGGTGAACAAAGACTAGGTCCCAGAGATCGCAAGATTGGAAATAAAATGAGATGAAGAAAATTCTATAGATAAAAAGAGAGATGTCATATACATAGAGGTTTGTAAAGAAACCGAAAGAAAAGAAGGACAGGTAAATAAGGAACAGGTTCAAGAGAATGTACTTTCATGCATTGTAGTGAAAGATGAATCCACAGAGAGAAAAAAAAAATGTCAGAGCTTAGAGAGATGATGAATCTACCAATGAAGATGATGGTGAATACACATCAAAGAAGGAATTGATATGATCCATCTGACTTATATACTCCCAAGTAATATGAATAATAGATAGGGGGATTTTATGCGGTAGCTGATACATACCAGAGAACCATCCTTCGAGCAACTTGCAGAATTTGAGTAGACAGATTCAATGCAGTCAGTTAGGAGAAGTACAATAAGATATATTATTCAGTTGTAGTAGTACTTCATGATAGTACAGTGACATATGAGTCAAAATTATGGACAATTGTGTAGAAGAGTCTTGAACAATATGGATAGATATGGATGTGGAATCATCTTTTCTGAATGGGGAACTTGAAGAAGAAGTCTACATTGAACAACTAGTTCATAGAGCATGGTACTCTAGACTGGATAAATATCTACAACAGGCAGGATTCATAAAACGTAGTGCAGACAACAACCTCTACATAAAGGTAACTCAATATGGTATTTTATTAATTGAAGTTTATATTAATGATATTATTTTTGGAAGTACTCATGACAAGTTGAGCCATAAATTTGCAAAGGATATGCTGAATGAATTTGAAATGTCATTACTAGGAGAAATATACTTCTTTCTGGGTCTTAAGATACATCAAATAAACCAAGGAATTTTTATTTCTCAAACTAAGTATATCAGATAAATGATAAAGAGGTTCGGAATGGAAGATTGCAAACCACTTACTAGTCCTATGCAAACTAGTTGCAATTTGAGAAAATATGATGATTCAAAGTCTACAGAGCACWAGAAATACAGGTMAWTGATTGGTACCTTACTATATGTGACACCATCCAAACTAGATGTAATGAAAGCAATTGGACAGGTGGCACAATTTCAAGCAGCACCAAAGGAATCACATGTATGAGCAGTGAAGACGATTTTCAGATATCTCAAAGCAACATAAGAGTTTARATTATGGTATCCAAAAGGAAAGGATCTATCACTTATTGCCTACACAAATGCAGATTGGGMATGTTGCATTAATGACCTATGAAGAACCAGTGGAGCAACGTTATACTTGGGTGAGTGTTTAGTATCTTGGATAAGCAAGAAACAATCATCTGTATCTTTATCTATAGCCGAAGAAGAGTATATTTCAGCAACATAATGTTGTACTCAGGTTCTATCGATGAAACAAACTTTGACATCTATACAAGTCTAGTATGATGAGCCCATTCCAATATATTGTGATAATACAATCACCATCAATATCTTAAAGAACACGGTGATTCACTCCAAGAAAAAGAACATTCCAATAAAGTATCACTTTCTACAGGAACAGGTTGTAGAGAAGAACATCATAGTTGAATATGTGGGCACAAAAGAACAAGTAGTAGACATATTTACAAAACCGCTTCCAAGGGAAGCCTTTGAGTATTTCCTCCAGAGACTAGGAGTAATTTCTACTTCAAAATGAATACTTTTTAATGTTTATCTTATATGTCTTATATTTACACGAGGAAGCACCATAAAGAGGACAGGTCAGGTTGGGGGATCAGTTTCAGGAAGAGCTCAGTCAGGGGGAGTATCCCCAAGGAAAATTTAGTTAGGGGGAGAAGCCCCAGATGGAAATATACATTTTCCATTGATGACAAAGGGGGAGAGATTTATCAAATGCAAAGGTAAATTCTTGGAGAAAGATCATAGAGGCATGGTTCTAGGGGAAGCAATGGTCACAGGGGGAGAATGAGTGATATGAATTTCGTATTGCATCAAAGTATTGCCACCAATGCCAAAGGGGGATATTCTTGATTAATTGGGTTGGTTTTCATTGATGTCAACTCTTGAATAAAGTCCAGTAGCAAATTCCGGTAACACAAAAGTTTGGGTAATGGACCCAAGTTTGTTTGATGGATAATGGTATGAATTTTGATATATTCTCAGGTAAGAATATTATATATGGAAGTACATGTCATTCCATTTTCTGAGTTATGTGGAGCATCACATAACTCCTCATGGTTAAATATTTATGGCCATGTGAAGTTGGAGAACCCTCATGAGTCATCTAGAAGCCCCGAAAGGTCAAAGTAGTCAAAGTGGTTTAAGAGATTTTAGAAGGTAAATAATAAAGTGAAGTGGTGAGTGTACTATAATTCAAAGTGAATACAAAATAAATTATTTAAATAATAAATTTAATGGAGAAATTACTGATTCGACAGGTGGTTAGAAGTGGGTTAGCCCTAAAATAAGGAAAGTGGTTTAAGATGGTTAGAAGGTAACCCCTTGAGTTAAAGTGAAGTGATAAGTGTACTATAAGTCAAAATGGATACAAAATAAATTATTTAAATAATATATTTAATGGATAAATTACTAAGTGGACAAGTGTTTAGAAGTGGGTTAATCCTAAAATAAGGAAAGTGGGTTAAGATGGTTAAAAGGTAACCCCTTGAAGAAGCTACATGAAATTATAAATAAGAGGCAAGGCTCTCTCATTTTAATTACACTTGAGAATATTGAATATCTACAATTTTCGAAGATAAGAAAAGGATATCGAAGCCGAATTTCAGAGGGAAGGTGAAGTAAAGAAGGATGAAATTCAAGGGAGGATAAATTCTTTTTATGATGATTTCTAAGGTATGTTATTTAAAGGTCATCTCACCATTTTCACAATAACTTGTTTTCTATAATGATCCAGACCATGAAATTGGGAGGAAGTTGAGGACACATATCCAAGTAKCTTTGAAAAAAAATTCATCTTGTGGGTCCTTGTATTTATGGAGTTACACTCCGTGGCAAATAGGGTTTTTGGCTAGTCCTGAAACTAGTCTAAAATAGGTATTTYGGGTAAAAACGTGATAACTTCTTCATAACAGATTCAAATTCAGTAAGAACAAAAGTATTGGTTAGATTACAATTGGTAGTATGTTTTGTACCATTTTCATATCTATAAAACAAATATTCTAAGAGGGGAATTCTCTACAAGTGTGATCTCTAGAATAAGCCATAATTCAACAAGGTATTCAATGTTTTCTATAACTCCTTTTACGAGAGGTTCCAGGTAGTGAAATATGGAGGAATTGCATAAAAGACAATGAATAAAATTGTGTACCATTTTTAGATCTTCATTCAGTACAGGTACATAGTTATGATTATTGAAATTTAGGGTTGTTGACTAATCCAAAACTAGTCATGTGAGACTAAAGTTTAATTTGATGAAAATGCTAGTCTCTTGTTGTTAAAATTAAGGAAGGTTTGCAGGTATGTGATCATTCACACTAGGTATATTATAGAGTTACAAATTAGAGTTGTATGATGGAATTTATGACGGATTTTGGTTGAGGTACATGTTGGGTACATGGTTGAGACAAGCAGTTGATGTGTTGGCACATACATGAGGTGTATAGTTGATGATGTTGGTACATCTTGATGAGTCATACTTTATGTGTATTTGACGCATGATTGAAACATATTTGGTGCATGTTTGATGCACTCGTTGATG